>JACBWW010001949.1:0-10919 GCA_020086605.1 Lanius collurio | reverse complement strand
GGAGACTCTCATTACTGAAATTGCTCCCATTACCAACAAGATCTAAATTTTATTGCTGAAAGTGACAGTTTTCAAGTGTCCTTGGGATTTAGATTTCCATACCTCAGAAATGCATCAGCCTTGCCAGCACTGAATGTCATAAATAAATAGCAGAAGAAGTTCTAACTTCCAAACAGTCCAGAAGCCAAACAAAATGGAAACAAAAAAAAAAAAGCAAATGGCCAAATGGACAACTCTGTGACCAGGGACCAGGGTGAACTTTTATTTTTTGCTTTATTTATTTTAGGGAGTGTTGTTCGGGTTTTTTATGGTTGGACTCGATTATCCTTAAGATGTTTTCCAAACTAATCAATTCCATGAGTCACCTCACCTGCAAGAGGTCTTTTTTTTTTCTATATGTGGATATGACTATCAGAGTCTTCTGAAAAGGATTAAAAGTTGGGCTCTTCGAATTTGCCACTGAAAGTCTTACAAGAAAACAGACCTTTGACTTTAAGAGGCTGACAACTGAATTTATTCAAAACCTGCTGAATTTATGGACTGTAAGATTGGAACAAGCAGTACTCTGTTACAGCAAGGCACTACAGCCTTACAAAGATACAAGCAGGTGACTTGCACAAGGGAACTCCAAATCTGTCAATAAAAACACTGTATTATGCCACACTAATGTAATGAAAAAATACTATGCCTAGTAAGAGGAAAGATACCACAGTTTTTTCATGTGATAAATTAATTCTTTGATTCTGCTCTATAGAGTATCTTCTGCCCTTTCACTTTACTGTGTATCTGGGTGTAAACTGAAAACTAAAATGGACAAAGAACTAAAAATGAATTTCATTCTTCTAGTTCCCCTGACACTGACTCACCAAGAAATTTCAGCATACTGAAATTAAATCTCAGGTGGAGTGATAATCACCAAGATGTCTGTCAGTCCTCCAGATTACCACTTCCTACTGGAAAGTGTGATGTCTTTTCAACAAATGTCTGATATTTTGATCCAATCCTACATTTTGAGCTCAGTGCAGTGTTATAATCCAGATATTCCTAAGTATGAAGAGCATTTAATCAAAGCCATTTAAAAAGGGGAAATAAAACACTGGGTTAGCGTCTGTTATTTTATTCAACTTTGAAATGGATTGAAATATCTTGAGGGTAAATTAAAAAAAACATGAATGTGTTTCATCAAATCTGAGGTCTGGTGCCTCTTCATAGTTAATGGGCAAGCCAAAACTTGCTGATTTAAGGAACATGAGCAAAAAGCTGAAGTCACATTTACATTTCATAAATCAGATGACAGGCGTGTAGATACAAAACTGCAGAAACCTACAGAATCTCTGCACTTCCAGTCACTGAGCTGGAGAATTCAATTCTTATAAATGAAGAAAGCTATATTTATTATAACAGATAATACCAAGTTGTATTTCACTTTTAAATTAACTGTTTCTCAGAGATTGTAAAATTATTCACAGACAACCAGCTCTCTAATTTCTTCAGTGTTGTACTCTACTAAAGAAAGGTGCTCAGTTTGAGAACACCACTAATAAGTGATTGCTCTAACCATTCCTACTTTTAGCTCCTTGTTTCCTCTCAGTGTGTGTGTTTGCCAAAATGAGCACCCAACCACAAGGAGGGCCAAAACTTGTAGATGCTGCTCAGCCACAGCTGTCATTCCCTGATGTGGAGCCCAACACCACTGTTAGAGCTGTACAGAAATGAGTCCAGTTGGTCAGTGGGAGATGCTCTCACCTCAGGGTGCTGGCTGCTGTGAGCAGTGAAATAGGGAATTTTAGAATTCACTTGAATTAACAAAATAAATTAAAACATTTAAATTTTAGGTTGTAGAATTATGTGTTGAATTTTAACCTTTTACTTGTAAAACCTCTGAAATGGTACAAAGGGCATAAGAAAATGCAAATCCCTAAAGCTTCTGGCATGAAGGACAATGCCAGAGAAGACCAAGGAATGCAGAGAACCCAGATAAGAGGGCTCCTCTGTCGCCAAGCTTACCAAGACTACAGATAAGCACCAAAGGACCAACAGTGCATGCCCGGAGGAGAAAAGTTCAAGAGTTCAATGAGAGGAAGACCCACAATCTTCAGCCTCAGAGACCACCGAGAGACCCCCGCGCGACCACCACAGCAAACCACGCATGCCCAGAAGGGCACAGACCTATTTAGCATGAGAGGCGAGGACAGGCGGGGCCAGGGGTTGAATATGCATAGAAAAGTTGTGTAATGTATTGCATATGGAACACCTTTGTGAATAAAGACGTGGGTCAGACTGAGGCTCGGGGCACAAGTTTTTGGAGAGTTATCTCACTTGTGCCGGGCGCTGGCATACACACCCACTTCATAACTACATCGAGTTGTGGAGTCGATTTATTTATTCCGCGTATCGCATCAGCAGTGCAGAGAAATTATTCCAAGGTTGGTTGTGCTGGTGCCTCATCTGCTCCTCTTGCACACACATCCCTGCCCAAGACCTTCCCCATGTAGCTTCTCTACACCCATGTAACACTTCATGCACATCAGGTCCATCTAGGTCTTTGGTTTACCAAATTCTAATTCTAATTCTAATGATTGCAAACTTTCACTTCCATACAACCAAAAAAATTGGGATCATCCATATTTAGGAGCAGATCCACTAAGGTATAGCACAAGTTTCTTGCACTTCCCTTACATGGGATCTGGGATACACAGATGTCACTGGAACGTGCATAAGGGACTTCCTCATCCCCCCTGGCTTTCAGAAAGCCTTGCACATAAATCTCTCCTCAGCAGCAGTCGGTGTGTTTGGTTCCCATCTAGACAGCTCGCTGCCTCGGTGTGTTTTTATCAGCTCAGACAACGACTGCCTCAGGGAAAAAACTCCCACTGAAAAACTACAAACATTCAGATTCCAAAACTTCTCAGGCTTGAATTGCCAAGTCATTATGTAGAGTTGGATTGGAAACTTTATCCATTATCAATTTCCTGTGAGTTTCACTTTTTTTGAATTCTGAAAATCACTCAGGTTTTTCCAATTTGTTGTTTTATGAAATACTGCACAGAAGCTCGCAAAAAAAAAAAAAATAGGCAATTATTTCTTTCCATCACAATTACACATTTTTAACCTTGCTCTCATAATCCACTATCAATTGTTTATTGGCCACTACACATCAGATTTGAGGCCTCATTAGCCACATTCATCATTAGCCATGATGAATAGGTGGGCACTTCGAGGTAAGCACAGCTATTTTTGGAGACACCAAAGGTCAATTAGCACCATGACTGCTGAGCTGAGACAATGCTGATTTGAAGAGAAGTCATTACCTCCCCAGGACACGAGGGAGCCTTGTGCTGAAGCTCAGTAATCTACAGAGTCAGGATGGCCTGAGTCTGAACAAAGGCAAAGCAGTGCCTTGAAGCCTCAGGACACCATTTCCCTTGTTCTCAAACTCAGTACTCAGCACTTGAGGCAAGGTTGAAATGTTAATGTAGGGGGTAAAGAGGGTCTCCCTCATTCTCTGCCTTGTCTTTCAAGGGATCTTCTCCCAGATTTCCATTTGAATTCTGGGGAGGAGATACATCAATACAGTCTTTCAAAAATAAATGAGGCCACAGGCACCCACTGACTGCACTCTATTTAAAACTCTCCTGTAACACTTTGGTTCAGCCAGTCTATAGTTTCTCATACTGTACAAAATCCCTACTGAGTAATGGCAGTGCTACTTAGAGAGGTGCCAAATCAGCACTGCAGGGATCCCACAAGTCCTTGCAGACAGCAGGTGACTACAAACTGCCAGTAATGATCCCCTGGATGCCTACAGGTCTAGACACAGATGATAATGCTGAGATACAGAGCTACAGAGATGATAGATAGAGGTTAGAGAGAGACAGAACTTAATGGTGACACGGTAGAGGAAGAAGAGTTAGAGAAATAGGAGCAAATATATTGAATATATATTCCTAAGACAATCTAATGAGAAAGAGTCCAGAGAGTCCAGCTGCTCAAAGAGTGATTTACAGGAACCCTGAGTCTGAAATATTGCAGTTGTAAGCAAATGAGCATTGAAAGCAAATAACCTTGTGCCAGATTGAGAGGTGTGGGGCTCCAATCTCCAACAGATCTAAAAAGTGGGACCAGAGTATCCCAGTTAGGCATTGCTGGAGGCACAACTCCATGGCATGTTGTTTTGCATTCATGCCACTGTGAACTAAAGCAGCATGAGAAATTCTTTCAGAATGGATTAAATATTTCTCATCTCATAACAAAAATTCTTGTCATTTTCTTGTGATTTTTTGATTTACATTAATAGTAACTGCGATTTTTGGAGACAAGTCATCAAGAAATGTATTAACAATGTGGTCAGAGTTTAGTAGAGAACTTCCTTCCATCATGTGTATTTTAAAACCTAAGCTTGAATCCAATGGCTTCCCAGTTCCCATGAAAATGAACCTGGTAATGTAAACTAGATCTGAGGGAGGTTTTTTGAGGTAGGGGGAAACTGTTAATTTTTGAAGTCTAAACACAGTCTGAGATTTTAAAAATTGAATATGACTTTTCTTTCTTTGCAAAGAGGGAAGAGACTTTCTTGCCTGCATGTATTTGCAGTGAAAAAATATCACTGCAATTGCAACATGGCCTAAAAAGAAAAGTGTTCTGACTAAACTAAACCAAACTCGGTGAAACCATAAAAGAGCATCATGGAAAAAATCAACAATAAGAAAGGACTTGAGAAAGATAAGATTTAGTATTTGCATAAGAGATTCTGCCACTCTGAAGTGGAAGGTTCAAAAAGCAGAGGATGTTCACCTCCACCAGTTAAATCACTGAAGGGAGTTATGAAGACATTTATGTTGGCAATGTGAAAAAACCAATGCCATCACTAAAAGCCAAATTATTTCTAAACCTCAGTAGCTGGAGTAAGTTCTATAAGTTCAGAAGGAACCTGGCTAATATCACCTTCTAAGTCACAGATGGTGGATCATTCCAGTATAAAAGTGATATATATTATTTAGTCTCCCACTGCAAATTAGAGTGCTTTTGCTCCTTTGTTTTCTGTCAGCTACATTTTGCTCCCTTTATTTCTGTCAGCTAACATGCCAGGCCATCTTAAAGTTCAGCTTCAAGGGTAAACCAATCATCCCCACCCAATGGAGAAAGTCAGACACAGGAAAGAATGATTTATGTCATTTCTAGGGTGACCCTCCAAAGTTCCCATATCTCCCTCGTGGCTATGGCAGGAACCAAGTTTAGATGAGTAATCTTCAGACAGTTACACAAGTTCCCATATTTATGATCCTATGAAGTCCTATGAAGTCCTTTACCTTTATGGACCTGACAGATTCCTGGAATTGCAGGTGAATCAGTTCACAAAGGCTTTTTGTGCCCTGTAGAATTAAAAACATTCTTGCCAGTGAAGGGTTGACATATTTCTTTTTATTTGGAGAAGGATTTTTTTTTCCTTAAAGAGGCAAAAGAGAATGAGAAGTCTAAAACCAAGAGGAGCCTGACTTACTTCTATTTTATAACACCAGCCAAAATCCTTTCACATCAGAGGCAGAGTTCCTCCTCAGCTACAAGGAATGAAGCCTTCCTGTAGGGGCAGGGGAGGGGGGAATCTTGTTTTCTGCCAAGGGTGACCCAGAGCAATACAACACCTTCCAGGAACTGCTTATTACTTTTCCAAGCAACTTCAGGGCATGTTCATACCATTCCAGAACCAGACAGAGTTATTCTGCTGGAAGCACCTGGATAGATGGCTGGGGGAGCAAGCAGAGCCCACAGAGAAGAAGATGTGGTGCTCTTGGGCACCTCCTGTGTCCCTCCTTGTGAGCTCTGTATGGGCACTGTCACAGGTGCCACTTGGTGTTCCTCACTGTCTCAGGGGACTGCCTTTGGTTCACATCCCTCTCACAAACAGCCCAGGAGGGAGGGCAATGCCTCCTTGAAATCACTAGCAAATACCACATGTACAGTGTCACTGATTATTCTCTTGATGCTTAATTGCATTCCATTTTCCCTACTGAAACAGTCTTGGAGCTAATTCCTACACTCACATGAAAGTCACAGTGACCTCCTTCTGAAGTTCAGTTTCACTTTGTATATTTGTGCATCTCCTGTCTTTATGTAAACCTACAAATGCTGTGTTTGTGTAACTGAAGGTACTCAGTGGTTTAGTAATCAATATAAAATCATGCCTTAAGTTTTTCAGACAACACACATTATAAAGTTTTGTTAACAAGGGATTTCCAAAGCTTTTTTTTTTTTTTTTAATGGGGAAAATATAATAGGACTTGATTGCTTTTTGGAGAGGTAGAATGCAATAAGGAGTATTTTTTCTTTTTTGAAGACAAAATGCAACACTCACCTCCATAAGCAGTCAGCTTCTGCCATGCCCTAGATTTGGTTTATTAACTTTTGCAGTTTAGCATGACATTTTCTTTTCTTTTTATTTTCATATTCTTTTTCTCTTTCCCATTTTTTCATGGGCTGCAACTCTTGTCCCTGTTTTCATTATGACGTCCCTCTCATTGTAATTTTTATTCCTTTAAAGAACAGGTTTGTAACCCTAATGATAGATAGTTTTTAAAATGTGGAACCATAACTTTCAGTCAACTACAGATCTGATAATATGACTTGAAAATCATTTTCTTATGCACTAAAACTGGTGTCATTTTAGTATTTTTCTACGCATATCATGTAGTTCTTTATTGTTCAATGGTTGAAGTGGTTCACATCCTCTTTAGTAGCTTAGATTTTGTTGTTGTTGTTGTTGTTAAATTAAACTGCAGTTTGATAAAGTTTATTTTACTTCCAGTTGAAGTCTGTGATATTTTCCAACCAAGCAAGAGATTTTTGCCAGGAGGCTGTATAATTCCCTTATGATTAAGTATGCACTCCTCCCTCTTTTCAGCCTACCTTTTAAACTGTTTTTACAAGTTCTCTAGATACTCCAAAGGATTCATAATTTATCTATCAGTCCTTTTGAAGCACCCTCAGTAATATTCATTTTCATACACTCTGTGATTGCAGTTTTGCAGATAACAGAAAATTTGTTGATTTTTGATATCTGTCAAGTGTCTTCTCTTTTCTTCTACTCCACTCTCCTAAATTCTGTAACACAACAGATCATCTCACCAACTCCTCATGCTTTTCAGTGAGCAGACACTGACACCACTGAATGTTGTGCACTTTTTCAGCTTTCCACAGAGAGCAGCATGGCAGTCAAAACCAAGCACCTGACATGTGATGCTTCTATTGTACACCACATTTCTTCTGGCATACTGGTAAATCTGACCCTTCATTCTCTTTCTGAATTGGATATACTCAGACAACCTGTCACAGCACACTGGATGACATGGAAACAAGGCATGCAGAAGCTCATGATCACAGTGAAATGAAAGGCCTCTCAGATATCCAGTCACATTTTCTTGCTCTTGCAGATGGTAAAGAATGAGTGTTGTATTTGAAAGAGTTGTTTTGGAGAGTGAAAAAGATGGGGACAGGGCAGTTACTAAATCAGTACCTATCAGCTTTCCCTCCTGAGTGGATTTTGCTGTTTGATAACCAAAGTAAAGGCCAGGAAACAACACAGTTGTACTTTTAACCTTTGCTTTTGTACTGGTGCAGACTCCAAGCACAAATGCAGGCAGACCAGACAGGCTGTGGTAACTTGCTGCTGCCCAAGAAAGTGGGTTGGAGCTTCGTTTACTCCTCTACCATTTGCTTCACAAAAAGAATGAAGTTCACTTTGAAATGAGGAGACAGAGTAGAAGACATACAGGAACATGGGCTGGGTGATGGATGATACAAGCCTGGGGGATTCATCTCAGTGATACTAGACCAAAACATGATTAATTCTTACTAAGACTCTTTTCATTCTCTCCATGGTACTCCTTTCAGTCCTAAAGTAAAGATGTGTTCTTTGACAGCATGTTCACAACACTACAGACAATGTCTTCAGAGTTCAGACATTGAAATTTTAATGTAGATCATTTTCTTTTAAATGCTAGAAACAACATTTGAAACATGTATCATTATTTTTGTACCCAGCAGTAAAATGATGTGATTCTTTACATGGTTCTTATTCAGGAACAGGGAATTATTCCACTGAGAATTTGAAGAATATTTTAGAGGGGTGAAAAATAATCCCATTTATCCATCTAGAAGCTCATCTATGTTGTCTCTTCAGATTCAGTGAATGAATAAAAAATTAATTATACAATCCTGTGTCTGAATTTTTATTCCAATTCTCTTCAGAGAGATTTACACCCAACTCCCCCTGCCCCCCTCACTGATACCTGACTTTTCCTGGCAGATATTTCCCCTGGCTTAAGGTTCTCAGAAATCATCCTGGTTTTCACTGCTTGGAGAAAAGACTTGCAGGAGGAAGCTCTTAATTGCTCTTTTAACAGCAGCTGGTAAAAGAATTAAGTCTTTAAATCCCACTGAAAATTTCAAGCTTTTTTAAAGGAGTTTGCAAGAAGGGACCAAATTCAGAACGGGCTCATAGTGCTAGGACAAAGAAAAAAATGAGAGCAGTTACTTTATTTGACTTTCCCCAGTGTTCTGAGTGTTCTAAGCTAAGAATAAAAGAAACCCATAGTTTTAGAAAGCTGACTCTGTGGGAGGTCTAAGTGAAATAGTCCATGGTAGAAGGCAGAAGCCTTTCAGGAAATGTGCCATTACTTCTGCATTAACTCTTGTCTCTCTTGAATTATTGTAACTAAGCTCGCTAGATCTGGGCACTGATAAAATGTTCTTCTAAAAGTTTGTCTTGTCCACGACTGTTCTAGGAATGGCAGTGCAAGCTGTTGAAGGCATTTGGGAATACAATAGAGCTCTGTGAGAAATATACAGTATAACACTGATGGCATTTTTAAGTGCTGTTTAGCATGAGAGTAAAGGTTTACACAGCATACATAATATATAGCTCTGGTGGCTGCCAGTGCTTCCTGATGTCAACAGTGGCTGCCATTGTTTAGTCAACTCGAAATCTTTAGAAATATAGCTGTGAAATTCTTTCCTCAAATGCAAAATGAACAGCCCTAATAAATACACTGTGCTTTTCCTGACATTAAATTCCCTTTGGGATTGGAGGAAGCTGAAGAGGATTGTTAACATAGTGCTATTCAGAGTGGGTGAGGTGGAGGAGATTTAAAAGTACTCAGCCTGGCCTGATTGTGTCCCTGCTAAATTCAACCTCCCATTTGCTTTAATAGCCAGAAGAGAAATTAATCAGTAGTGCAAACTGCATCTGGTCAGGAACCTCCTTGAGGGTTGCTCTATAAAACTAAGTTACTTAATCACAGTTGTCCCTTTGGCTTTGAACACTCAAGGCTTTCTTTTTCACACCTCTTGCTTTCCAGTACCATTCCAAGACACTCCTTTCAGCCAGAAAGGCCCATTTTGGTTTCTGTAAGAACACATGCTAGCAGTGCCTCAAACTTTCTATCTAAAAGGATTGCTCTGACTTGTGCTTTGAAAGCTCTCCCACAGCTCTCCCACATTGCTTGCTGCAGGCTTTTGATATTCAGCAAAGAAAATTTCCTTGGGTAACAAATCTTCTCCCTCTACTTCCCCCCAACTCCTTTCAGGTTTGGTCAAGATTTAAAGTGAATAAATGCGATTTAAGATCCCAGTGTTGATTGGAGTGAAGATGGGAGACGAAGAAAACAAGATAGAAGGCGGCATCCCATCTGCAAGACCATGTTTTACCCTTTGCTCTACAGTGCAAAAGAAAGCAATAAATCAAACACAAACTGGGACAGCAGAAGAACAATACCACAGTCTGCAAAAACAAGTTGGGGTTTTCTACTGGTTTTTACACTTCTTATTCTTTCCCCTGGTGCAAACACAGTAGGCAGAGTCCAGACTGAAGATTTTGATAGATATTACTGGGAAGTACTGACAGGGGGAGGTTTGCATGTCAAATTTTCAGTCAGACCTCTACTACATAATATGAGCACATCATTTTAATCTAAAAAGACCTTCTTAAGTATAGACCTTGAAACATTGCATTCAAATATATAAACAGTATTACTCAGTACTGTATCTTCCATACTGTTTGTTCCCTAAGAATGGATACTGAGATTCATCACCCCTGATCAAGACCAAATCCACTGTCATCATAAAGAACAGAGGGGTATCCTGAGTTTAGGCTCTCAAAATTCAATCATTTTATACCAAAATCTCAGTTCCTTGGGTTTTGTGAGAGCTTTTTGTACTCTGATTCCTAATCACACAACCTGCAGTCATTTTTTTCATCATTTTTCAAAAAGCAATGGTGTGATACAGTATTTTCAGCAAACAAGACAAGTGGAAAAGCGTATCAAAAATATGCTGAGGAAGGACAGACAATCTCTTTTCAGAAGATTTCATCTCAGAGGTGAAGTCTGTCTCCTCCCCCATGCTCTCCTCACTGCCACACGCAGCAGTTACACATTTCAGTGCTCTCAGTGAGTGATCACAGTCCTACAGCCAGCAGCACTGGCACAGACAACCACACAGACAGCTGATAGCTGTGCTCGAGCAGTGTGTGATGAAAGAAACAAAACAACACAGAAAAGGGTGCCTGAAGTTTAGTTTTTCATTGTTCATTTATAAGAGTTTTGGAAATAAATCTGCCTGAGGATGTTGGGATTTGTGTGTACAAAAGCACCATCACGTGTGAGTCACAACAAGAGTTGTAAGAAACAGCTCAGCATTGGTCCATGAGGCCAGTGAGATTTGGGGCTTGCCTTGCCCACCCAACCCCCCAGTGCTGGCAGCATTCTGCAGTGCAGGGCTGGAGAAATGCTCCCCTTCCTGTCTCACATCACTGAAACAACCCTTTAGCATATTTCCACACATCTCGACAATAACACTTTTTAAATGACATATACTGGTTTATTTTTTACCATTTATATACTGTTTTATAAATATAAATATAAATA
>JACBWW010001948.1:0-10920 GCA_020086605.1 Lanius collurio | reverse complement strand
AAAGAAGCTTTCCCTGAATTCAGGGAGAACTGCAGAGTTTTTAGAAGAAAACACCTGACAGTGTGCCTTTTCAAAGCTGTCCTGTTTCACCCAGCACACTGAGGAAGTGACAGACTCTGCTGCCACAGACTCTCCCGTGGAGGGAAGGGAACCCCTGCACCTTCCCTTGCAAATGCTGCCCGCACCTCCCTGCCTACAGACACCCCCTTTTTAAGCACAACGTGTTGACAGGAGCTTTACCAAACCAGTGGCATCCTAATGGTCTTTTTCTTTCAAAATCTACTCAGTCACTAAGAAAGAGCAGGAAGACATACACAGGCCAGGCTGGGTTACACCTGGGGAAAGCCTGTACTTACGTGCCAGGTGAGTCAGGTAATAGCCAGAATAACCAATGCCATAAACAGTGCAAACTGCAGCAGCAAATGCCTCCATGATTTTAGCACTGCTCTGCAAGTTTGCAGACTGTGCTCCAATACAAGAACAAACAAGGCTCCTGTCAGGGTGCAGCTGCCCCCTGACAAGGCCTCAACCAGGAGGATGCTCCTGCTCTGAGCAAGCCCAAGAGCTGCTCTGACACTGGGGCCTTCCATGCACCAAGGCAACCTGCTGATGGTACCACAATGACTTGGCAACCATGCCCTGACATCACAAAGCAGCTGCTCTGCGTTGCTCTGTGACTTGATGCAAAGCAACCCAAGCTTCCCTGCAGCAAACACCAAATAGCCTGGGAAGTTTCTTCTGTCACAAAGCAGCACAAACCCCCCTCGTGGTCCAAACCCTTTTGTTCAAGGGGTCCAAGAGTAACTCCAAGAGTGCCCAAAGCACCTACAGCCTGTACCCCAAGTGAACCCTGAGATGGGACCACAGCTAAGGAGATGAGACCAAGCAAATGGCCCAAAGCATTGCACAGAACTATGAGGGAAGGCAGTACTGGCATAAGAGCTGTAATAATTCCAAACAAATCTCCCCACATATTTGCACTTTTATTGGACATGCCCTGGCCCCTCTGTATGTACATCTCTACCTGCACCTTTATTCCTCTATTGGAAGCAGTAGATCTGGCAGGATTTGCCTGCCAGCAGAAGCTGCTCCAAGCTGGGAATGCAACTGGCGGTGCTGATTTCCAGAGGCTGCTGGCTCTGGGTGAAGTCAAGGCAGGAGCGGGTTGGAAGGTGCTGGCGCTGCTGCTGCTCTGTGCCAGAGAGGGAGGGCACGGCGCCCACTGCACTTGTGGGCTCTCTCTCCTGCCAGAGCTGGGCACACCTGGGAACGAGTAGTGATGACTTGTGGGGAAACCAAGGGCTTTGTGGGGGCTGCATTTCTCTGCACACACCCAGGCCACCTGGGGCAGAGAGCTTTGGCCCCCAGAAAGGGAAACTAGAGGGAAACGGCTTGAAATATTTCATTTTGACCATATTTACTGTTCAATAGAAGAGACCAAAATGAAAGGTTAACAAGCTGGGCTCCATCCCCTCTCCTGCGGGGGGCACCCCTCTCTGTCTCCTGCCAGGGCCGGTGCTCTTGTGTCGGCGGTGGGCGCACCAGGGACAGCGATGCTCCTGCCCCTGCCGGGCAGCGCCCACAGCCCCGGAGCCTTGCAGGGACACGCTGAGCCCAGCCCGGGGCTCCGGCCGCTGCCGCAGAGTCGCTTCTGAGGGGGAGCGCCAGGCCTGTGACTCGCTGCTGCCGCTGCCGCCCTGCGTGGGCACGGCGCTCGCAGGCAGCACTTGTGTGCACCCCTCTGTCGGCAAAAACGGCAGGAAAAGAAAACAAACTCTGCTCCCTCGGTGTTAGAAAGCAGACATGACTTTATTTTGGCACCTACCTAGTTTGTATCCAAGGAACTAAGACATCTTCATTGTTTTGCTAAAAATCACAGGCTAAACACTCCCTCTGATTATTTGACCTATTTAAATCACTTCCCCAAAATTACTGACATTACACTAAGGGTCTCTTGAGAGTCTCTGGTGGTCATCTGGGGAACATCCTATTGCACAAATTCTCCTTCTATGATCAAGAGCCAGTTTCTTCTTGAATGTCTTCCAGCTACTCTCTTAGCAGGCCCACTCTCTTTATTCTCAAGGCTAAGATACTCACTTGCACACATTAACCACTGCTGTGGGGGAATACAGAACTAAGCACTCTGTCTAGTAAAGCTAAAGGAATTCACAACTTTTTTACAGTTCAACATTTTCCCAACACCTTTTCTTCCTTCTCTGGGAATCAAACACAAGCATTTCCTGATCACTGAGAGGAGTTAAACAAACAATTTTGTATTTTTGCCTTGACTGGCAATTTGGTTTTACTTGGTTTTGTAGTTGGCCTAACTATTGTAACTTGCATTTTATAATTTAGCCTTAGTTCATTGTTTTTGCTTAAACTTTGTAACTTTCAATCCATAGTTTAAGTTTACATTCGTAGCTTTATTTTAATTGCTATGGAGACTATTCGCTCATAATAGAATGCCAATAACAAGGGACAGAGAAGTTGAGCAAACTTCACCAGCTGTGGCTTGATTAGAATGACCTAAGACCTTCAGAACACTAAATTAGTAGAAACACATCCAGTTAAAAGAAACCTAAATTCCACTTGGCTGCAGTTAATTGCCTAAGTCACCCGTTAAAAGAGAAGAGGTGGACAAGTCCACGAAAATGAACAGTGCATGTGCAAGCATGGAAGTTCAAGCAGAGGACATGATCAGGAAGATGCTGGAATCAAATAAAACACCCCAGCACCCAAAACAAAAGGGGATGCAGTTCCAAACAATGCACAGTAGATGAGAATCTTGTTCCACGGAAACATAAAGGACCAAAAAGCCAAGTTATTTCAAATTACGTACCACTGACATACCCAAGAGGACAGACTTTGGGTGCAGCTTGGGGAATGCTTGAAATATTACAACATCTATAAACAAAAGGGGAACCAGCCTAGGTGAGCCTGCTTATTGAAGGGATACCCCCAGCATACTTCCCATACCAAATAAAGGAATGCTCCTCCCATCACCCACCAGCCCTTCTCCCTTCACAAACAGCAGGTGCAGCAGTGCCTTCCCTCACTGGCTCGGTCACCAGCCGTGCCAGAAGTTCCCCGTCACACACTCAGGAACATCCTGCACTGTTTGCTCTCCGCTGCACTCTGTTGCCAGCAGACATCCCCACCCTCTTCCATTCCCCCTGCAGAGCCTCGTCCCTTCTTTCCAGGGACATTCACAGAGGAGACGCACCTGCTGTGCTGGGGAGGAACCAAAACCCTCCCCAGTCACAGCTGCCAGCCTGTATCTGCACAGGATGCTCGGGCCGCCCCACTCCTCATGGGCTTTTGGCTGGAAATGCAATTGCACTTTCTGCCTTGTGTGGAACTACCACAGCTGTGCAAAAAATGGACAGTGGGCCATATTGCAAAGGCACAGTTGTAAACAAAGGCCAGTTATCAACAGAGATGATTAACTGGTGTTTATTTAAAGAAAATAGAACAAAACAAAAAGACAGGGTTGAAGAACTAGGAGGGGAAGTAGCCCTCTCCTGACCTGGAGGCGGGATGATCTCACTGGGAGAAGCTTCAATCACAGGAGGAGGTCCAGTTCTTAGGTGACCATCACCTTTTATACTCTCTTTCAGTCTCTCTGATTGGTCAGTCTGCAGAGTTGCCACTTAACTACTCAGTGCATTGGGTTAGATTTCCTGCTTCTCAGGTGGTGATTGGCTCGTCGCTGGGTCTCTCCCTCTTCCCTCACGACGCCTCGAGTGATTGGTGTAAGGTTTGAGCTGAAAGGAGACTGGTGACTGGTGGGTACGGCTGCCTCTCTCAAGCCCGTCTCACACCGCTAGTGCTTGGGGATCGCTAATGCTCCATCTCACCACCTCCTGATCTCTTATATTAACTGCAGTCTCTCTTTGCCCTAAACAAAGAACTCTCAACTCCACTCGGTAGTTTAAACAAAATTGCACACAAAACGAATCCTAATGCTAAACCGTCCTAACTAAAACCTGTACAGCCCGAATCAGAAGGCATTACCTGCCTGAACTGGAACGACCCCTGTGACAGCACTGCAGTGTGGAGTTGATGTAGGAAGGAGACCCTTCTGCAATTCCTAACCACACCAAAACCAACCATAAATGGGATTTCCGTCTTGAAAATACAACAGACAATTCAGAAAGTGACTGTAGAGCTTATTCACAGGGTGACAAGGAAGGGAATCTTCCAGTGGAGTTGAGGTTTGATAGAGGTTTTATTCTGAGCCCCATTCAGAGCTGGCACTGGAGAGACCCATCCTGAAATTGTCACCACCACCTCCTGAACTCCCTCCATGGCTTCACTGCAATGATCAGAGATGCCTGTCTGGAGAGAGGCTTGGCTGGCTTCAAATATGGATGCTGCCCAAAGGGAAAACAACAACGAAGGAACCTTTTCTTTGCAAACTCAGTGCCTCACAGGATGCAGAGACATTCCCTGCTTCCCAGAAATACACAGAAATAGGACTGAGAGGACCATCTTCACCTCTGCTTTCATGACCTTGCTACCACAGGCCAATATGGCCCATAACCCCACTAATCCATTCGTCAAGGCGTCTTCAGCAGCAGCAGCAGCAGCAGTGGGCACAGCACAAAAACCAGCAGGCAGCAGCTGCCGTGCCCAGTGTGTGCGCAGGAGCGGGGCCAGCACTGCCAGGGCCAGGGTGGCTGGAGAGCACGGGCAGCAGCCATCCCAAGGGCCCCCGCTCTGACACTGCCGTGGGGCTGAGACGACGGGTGGTCTGACGTGGCTGGGCACTCAGATGGTTTTTGCAGTGCAGCGAGGCAGCCCAGGGGCCTGCCTGAGCATTGAGTAGGCAGCAGCCAGCTCTGCCAGCAGCACCACGTGGCCACAGAGCTGCTGCCTTTCAGACTCACAGCAAAGCCACCCAGCAGGAAAATTTCCATGTCAGAGCTGCAGACCCACTTTCCTGTTACCTTGCTGGATCCCAGGGCAAAAGTTTGGACACTATGACAGAGAATCTGCTTGTCCAAGAGACTGACTGTCCTAACTGACTCCACTCACTGGGAGCTCAGCACAGCCAGAGCTTGGGCAATCCCTGTGGGCCCAGCTGAAGACGCCGTTGCAGCCGAGGGGGCAGGATCACTGCCTGTGAAAGGGCAATTCTACTGAAGTACTAAGGCCTGAACAACAGGCCCTAAGCCAAAGTTGACTTCCAGGTGAACCCTCCAACCAAACATTGTCTTTATGTTTGCTTATTAAAACATATGCATGATCATGACCAGGATGATATACGTATCCGCTTATTAGTGAAGCGTGTGTTTCCCTTTCCGCACTCAGAAGCCACGCAAGTCCACAAAATCAGGTATTTCTTGGGCCTTGTTTGAAGGTGTGGGGTCTGACCAGCCCCTGCCCTGGGAGAAAGGCCTGCTGAGATAAGAACATTGCACAAGCTCCTGTAACCTCCCCATAGGAAAGCCAGACTTCGGTTACAGCAAGAGAGAAACAGATCTATGATCCTCTAGGAAACCATATGTAGATTCTTTGTAACCCATTGGCTTTTACCCCTTCACACCCACCCTTGTACCCCCATAAAAGAAGCCCTCTATTGTGGATGCAAAATATGCTGCTAGCATGAAAAATTCTTGCTTCTTTCCAGTCCTGTGAGAGATTTTTCTCTCCCACAGAAGATAATAGCAAAGTTCTATAAACTATGAGCACCTGTGACCTTGTAAACCTTTGTTTAGAATAGAGTAGAAAAATATTTTGACAATGGATGTTTTAGGATTTTAGCCAATCATCCCAACGGGTGGCTAAGCCTTTGACCAATTAGACTATGAAGAAAAAAAGCCTAGAAACACTTGTTAAATAATTAAATAAATCAATCTTGCTGCATAATTGCTGCCTGCTGGGTCTCTCTTCTCCTCCCTACCACTGCGGGATATCATAACACTCTGTCTCCCCTCGGGAGGGAGTCCGTCTCTGGCTCCCTTCAAGGGTGCTGGACAACAAAGCTCACCTATGGGGAATTGCCACACGGACCCCTCGTCTCTCTTTCCTGGTCTGGCCTGGGGATTGCCTCACAGAGCAAGAGCTGAAATCACACTCGCTGAATCACTAAGAGAGCTGCTAGCCTGCTGAAACGGGCACCTCTCTGCGGAGGCACCCCGGCGGCTGAGAGAAGCCACGGCCCCCTGGAAGATGGTTCCTCACAGGACCATCTCTCTGGGCCGGTCTCGGCTTCCTTGGTCTGAACCACAGACACCTGCACCAGCTGTCATAGAAGGTACATGGTCAAAGCAAACTCCCTTGGTTCCTCCCTGAGCCCTGGCCAAGAGGAGGATGGAAACAGATGTTCCTGCACTAAAAGCGATGGCAGCTTGTTTATTCAACAATATAAAATCTGGGCCCTCTCACAGCAAAGCTGGCGGCCTCACCTGCGGGTGGGCGCACTGCATAGGAGTTCTCAGTTACTGGGAGTGCCTCTCCAATCCTTTGCTGTGACAGGGGCTCCCCAGCTGATGTGTGTGTCTGGAGGACCGTCAAGTATTAGGGTAACTGGTGATGTATCTTCCTTAATCCCTACAGGCAAGCTTTTGTAGTAATGATTAGGTGCATTGCTTAGCTTATCCTTTGGCACTTTTTTGCTGCTTTGGACTACTGTAAATGACACTTATTCCTTAAGCTGGTGTCGGTGTCTTTGGTGCTGACCCTGCCTAGTCGCAAAACAGCAACCCATTCACTTCAGGGTTGGACTCGGTGGATCCCTTCCAGTGCAGAACATTCCGTGAGTCTGTGATCATTGCTACAAGGTTTGGTCAGCAGGAGTTTCAGCTAAAACACTTGAAATTTGTTGCTGAATTTGGAGTTGGTAGATGGTTCTTGTTGGCAAGCAGGGGAGGGGGAGAATAGCTTCATGTGTGTTTTTGGGGTGTCTCCCCAGTTTTGTGGGGTCCTCCCTCCATTTTGGGATACCACACTTCCATTTTGGGAGTCTCCACTCAGCGATTTTGGGTTCCACTGATGCCATGAAGATTTTTTGCTTTTTATTTTATACCCCTTTCATGCCTTTTGCAGTTTCTGTTCCTGATGCTTTTGCCTACATTCTTGGACTTGTTTGTGAAACTAAGAGACTAAATATTTTAGAAGCTTTGTAAGTAGAAGTCAATGTGCCCCAGACCCCAAGGTCCTCTCCAGAACATATTCTGTAAACTAATACAGAACAATCCAGGGGAAGGTTCCTTGGGGAGGGGGGCTCACTCAAGCCTCTCATTGGGGAATTTTGATAGACAAGCTAATTAGAAAGACCTATAATGTGGTACCAGATCTTTCTGGGGTGTGTATTTGTTGTGGGCATTTGCGAGTGCATTGGGGTGCATTTGCGGGTGCACTTCAGTGCACCTGACCTGGATGTGTGCACCTAAGGATCCTTAAAATAAACACCAAGCTAAAATCCCTTTTTCCCCTTCTAACCGTGTCCAACTCTTGATTTTAACACCAGGAAAAGGCATCACCACTCCTTCCATTTTGGGGTGCCCCTTTCACTTTGTGCAGCCAATCCCCACGTTCCACACATCCCCAGTGTCCCCTGAAGGGCCACCAAGGTACTGGGGCATGCTGGGATGCACAGTGATGTCGGTCACCCATCCTGGTGACACATGAAGCTCCTCGGCCCTTTTTCGGGTATCATGGGATGCCAAGGCCATGGTGAGGAAATGCCTTCTCTGCCACTCATCCCTGTGCAGGCTCTTGCCCCGCCCAGCATGGCCTGATGTCCCCCCCTCATTGTCCCCTGACAGCCCCTGTGTCCCTGCAGCCCCCTCAAGAGCAGGACTTTGGTGCCAACATCCCAACACTCTAAATCCATGTGGTGGCTCTGTCTCCACGGTATCCCCCACATGTACTTTATGGGCAAGGCACTCAGTGCCAGGCTGCTGCCTCTTGCAGCTACCAGGGCCTCCTGCCAGCCTGCCTCTGCCGAGCCTCAGGCTGCTCTGGGCTCTGCCACGGCTCTGCTGGGGCTCCGGCCCGCCCAAGGCCAGGCCGCTCTCACCTCACCGTCACTGACAGCTCTGCAGCAGATGAGCCCTTTCAGAGCACCCTCACTGATCTTTCTGCTTTCTCAGCTGAGCAGGACTCTCCCAGAGCCAAAGAGATTGCACTTAGGGATACAAATCCAAGTGGCACGAACCCGAATGCTCTCCAGTCACAGCTGAACGCCTGCAGCTGCACAGCATGTTTGGCTGCCCCATTCCTCCTCTGGTTTTGCCTGTAAATGCCATTGCCCTTTCTGCCTCAACTAGAAGCACAATGGCTGGGCAAAAACCAGCCAGTGTGCCGTATTCCAAAGGCACTGTGGTCTGCAGAGGATCAACGAAGAAGAGCCTGTCCCGCTTACAAACCCTACCAAAGAAGCCACAGGTGTCACTTGTCACCTTTAAGAAACACCTGACAATTCAGAAGAAAATCTTGAGCTTAATCACAAGGTGAGAAATAGGAATCTTACTGATGAGCTGAGGTTTCAGAAACTTTATTTACTTGTCATCCTACGCTAAAATCCTACTCTACATTTCTACTCTTCAATCCTACTCTACAATGCTACTCTAAACTAGTTTAGGAGCAAACAATCCACATGACACTGTGATGTGATGTGATTCTCACAGTGTTTTCTCCTTCTTCTGCTTCACTGAAACGTTCAGCGGCACCAGGCTGGATGCAGGCTTGGCTGATGTTACAAATTCATGTTGGCCAAAAGAAAAAAAAACAACAAAGAAAAAATAAGCATGATTTTCCAAGCTCAGTGCTTCACAGGCTCTATCAGGATTCCTCTGGTTCACAGAAAGATGCCGAAAGAGGCCTGAAGAAACCATCTGCACCTCCATCTTCATGTGCAGGACCTTGCCATTGCAGGCAAACGTGGCCCAGAATCCCAACTCATCCATTCATCCAGGTGTCTTCATCTTGCTGGGATTTTTGCCCTGCCAGTGCTCTAGAAATGGTACTTTCTGTCCCCGGGGTTTCTGCCTTTCAGGAAACACCACAGCCTCACATAGGTTCCTCTCTTTGGAAGACAGGCACTGTGCTAATTTCCACAGGGAGACAGAGCAGTGTCTGCCTTTCTATCCCCGTGCCCCTCCTGTGCTGGGTGGCACCTTCCTTCCCAGCAGGGACAGGCGAGTGGCACTGGGTCCTGCAGTTCCCTCTCTGCCATCCAAGCTGGCAGTAACCCTGGCGCACTTGCCATCTGCTTGACTGTGCCAGGCAGCAGGTGGGACTGGGACAAATCCCTCTCAGCTTCCCTCTTGGGCTGGCAGAAACCTCTCAAGAGTGGGGCAGGGGGCTGTAAGAGATGGTCCGAAGATCCCTCATCTGCCTCAAGATCATCGACAAGGACAGAGACTGAAACCTTAAAATCTTTGCCCAGGAGCCCTGGCCTGGCTGAGGTGGGATGTCTGCCAAGGGCTGCCTGCAGGTGTGCTCGAACTGGTAGAACATTAAATAGGTCATGGTGGACTGTGCCTTTCTTGCTGCTAAGGGGGGAAGGACTGTGCTGGAAGGATCTGTTCTGTACCCGTTTCCCAAAGCACTGGGCCCCAAAACAATGGCTGTAGATTTCTCCCACCTCTTGGCCAGTTGCCTCTCGTTTTTGAAAAGGACTATAAAGAGACTTTCTAAGTTAACCATCTTTGAGATCCCCCCATGGAAAGAAGATGAATCTATTGGCAGGACCACATGGACTTTGTCTCGTCTGTTGGTAGCTATATCCCCTGTTATAAATACATTGGTGTTGAGTAAAGGGTAGTCAGTGGGTAACTCATGCTAGCACAGTTCACTATTAGGAGACACAAATGTTAAGTATAAAACCTAAGAAGCTGAATTTACCCTAATCTTGTCAAGATTGGGGGGACAGGAGGAGACAGCAAATGTTAATTCAGACAGCAAATGTTAATTGCAAAACCTTGGAAGTAGGATTCGCTCTGATCTTGTCAAGATAGAAGGGACAAAGACCATCTCAGAAACCGCTGAATTGTTCCTCAAAGGACTACACGTGCCCCAGGGAGAAAGGTGAAAAGGGCACTATGAGGAAGACTGCTGATCTTCATCACAGAGACCCCCGAGGAAGAGGAGAAGCCTTCCTCAGTGCGACCACCAGGACACACAACGCATGCGTGACCCGTATGCTAATGGCTTACGGGAAATAATTTGTATAACCACACCTGTCTCAATGAATGCAATGAACATTCATAATTTAACCCATAAGTACTGTATTGTAGAAGGTACCGGTGTGTGTGTTTGGAGGAGCGATCCCCCACACACCCAGTGCTGAATAAAGCAAATACCCACTTCTCTGACTCTGTCTCTGAAGTGTCTCCTGGCCTGGCTTGGGGCGAAGCAGTGTTGGCTCTGTCGCATATTAGAAAATTGTACCTAAGTTTTAGAATTATATAGAAGGCCTATAGTTTAAGTAGTCAATTTAGAAAAGGTAAGTAGAAAAAGTCCTCACATTCCTAGATTTTCTTATCAGAGAAGAAGAAAAACCAGAAACCGGAGAGAAGAATTTATGGAAGAAAAGCAGACACCAAGGAGTCGAAGAAGACTGTAAATCTGATGGAATGATACACAGAAACTTCAAGGAATTTATGAATAATGCATGACTGATGAATATGCAATCAGAGATGCATTCTTAAAGGCTATCCTTTGGATTTAACGGGGTGCTTGTGGTTCTTCACCAGTAGCACTCGACTGCATAACTTTTTGTGGTTGTCTTCCCATTTGTCCTATTTCATTTTATTAAACTTTTCTTAAATTTCATAAGTAAACATCATTTTTCACAGCAGCAATGTTTGTCTTTAAACTCTGTCTTTATTTTCTCTGCCTTTATTCTCTCTCTTTGTTCTCCCTCTCTTTACTCTGTCTCTATTCTCTCTCTCTTCACTCTCTTTACTC
>JACBWW010001947.1:0-10921 GCA_020086605.1 Lanius collurio | reverse complement strand
TCTACCTCATCTTTTCTCTATTTCACTAGGCTGGTTCCTTCCCTACCCACCTTGATTCCTCCATTTTCCTGTCTTTGGCCCTTTCTCTAAATACTCCAAATTTTCCACAAGTCCCAGAGTAATTACCACAAGCCCACTTCAACTTCCCACTCACATAACTTTAACTTCACTTTAACTTCCCACTCACTCACATAAGCCCTTTGATCATTTTGTTATCACTCTTCTTCTCAGCTAAAAATATCTGGCTGAACTTCATGGCTTTTTGGGCATCCTCCAGTCGTCCTCCACTAAGGGGACAGGAAGTTCTAATGTTTGTCACTGTGCTTCTCATTGCCTGTTTGCCAGCTTTTGTACCTAGATGTGATTTATTAAAACTTTTGTCTCTTGCCTCTGTCTGTGCGGCTGAAGGGCCCTTAACCATCTGTCTCAAAATTAAGGCACCCTCAGACTGTGGATTTCTAAATATCCTTAGCATTCAAAATGTTCTACAATATACAGATCAGAAACAGTATCTGTTTCCCAGCTTCCAATACTACAGGGTGTCCTGTGTTACCAAAATACTAGGCCTAAACACACAAAAGTCAGAGCAAATTCCAAACTGCAGAAAAATTTACAACTCCTCATTCTGGAAAATGTGGCCCAGAATCTGTGCAGCTTGCATTTAACAAGACACCATTTTTAATTTTTAAATATTTTTAATAAGCATTGAGAGGTGAACATTTTTGTGCCACTATGCCACACCTTAGCGTTCCTATCACAGCCTGGAACTGCAGTCTTCCTTTTGTACTATAAATGCTGAAAAAAAGCCAGCAACACATAACAAACACAGGCACTGCTTCATTTATCACACAGAAGGTCTATGGGTTGAAGACTATTCCATTTAAAAAAAGTATTACCTGTTTTAAAGGTACGAGATACACCATAGAATAGAGACATAATATGTATCCTAACAATTTGAGTCTTAAGTCATTCTCAAATCTCATATAGAGATTTTGGAAAAACCAATAAGTTTTATGTGCTTTAAGTCAGCTCTTGACAGCCTGATTGCACTAACATGTAGCATAAAGACATATTTCCTATTTTAAGAGATCTGTTTCACCCTGTAACAATGAAATTGCTTTTAGCAAGCTTGGACATGTATACTACACCCTTTCAGAAGCTGCATGTTCTTTTGAAAAGGCTGGTCTACTGGCAGCCTTGCAGAAGACATTGTGCTCAGGGAGGCAGTGTCTTGGACAGGGCACGCCTGTTCTGCTGGGCCTTGTTCTTAGGGTCTGAGAGACTCATGTGCTAATAAGGTAATCTGTAACCCATAAATTATTTGGGAAAAGTAAGCTTCATGTGGACCACGGGGTGCAATGCACTGATCCTAAGCAGGAGCTTTTCGTACATCCAGGAGTCAGTGCCCCCCATGGCAGCTGCCATGCTGCATGTCCAGGGTGGTCTCAGGCCTGTGCCACAAATGTCCCTCAGCTGCAGGAGGGGCTCCCACTCAGTGCCAGCGATTCCACCATCTGCACGGCCTTGCCTTTAACAAAGCAGCAACTAGTTCTTGTGAGAATGGCCTTTTCCTTGAAATGAAATAATAACCCAAACAACCCAAAATGAGGCACTTCCTTCCATGGACAGTGTCTGTACAACATACCGTAGGAAAATCCAACAGGGCTCCATCCAATGCTGCATAGACATAGGTGCCTAGCATCTGAAATCACATCAAGATTTACTTGCTATCTATATCCCTCTTCTTTCTTGTTAAAACAGTTATTTTATCAAGCCATTTGTTGCAGGCCTTCCTTACAGACCTCCAGAAAGCACCCCTGACTTCAGTACAGAGCATTCTCCATAACCTTGGGAAAACTTCTTTCAAAATGTTGCCCGTCCCTTACACCAGAGACAGTCTGCAATAAGGCTTTTCTGAAGGGCTAAAGCATTAGAAGGGAGAACTGTGGATAATTTGGGGGGAAAAAAATCATACACTCATAGAAGCACACAGAGTTCAAGACAACCTGTGGACAAGTCCACGATGCCTCAAGGGTACTCTAGAGCAGGCCAGTGGAAGGCCCCACCATCCTATACTCCCTCGTCCTTTAACCCCTTTGTCAATGCACAAAATGGTGTTGCCAGCCCAACAGCTGCACCTGCCATTTTGGGACAAGCACCGTCGGTCTCCAGTTCAAGTCCTTCTCACATCCAATTTCCTGTCATTTTGCAAAGCTCCTCCCCTCACCCTCCCCCTTGCCTCTCCACCCCTCCCCGAGACATCAAGACCCTCCCCTTCTGCAAAGTCCCTATCCTTTCAAAACCCCACCCATATTCTCACATATTCCACCCACCAGAAATCCCACCCCTGAGTGTCCTCCTCCCGGCTCCCATGCTCCCCCCTCCAGCTTCTGTGCATCTCCTTCTAGTTCTCATATCCTCCAAGATCCCCCTTTCTCCAGTCCCCACAATATCCAAGCTAGAAATATGGATGCCCCAAACCAGATGCCAGGACACCCTGGCTAGGGCTATGGCTCACTGCAACAAAACAGGGTTTTCATTTGCCTGCATGCAGCAAAGCACTTGTTTCAAGTTCTCTTCACACTGTTTATTATTTAGAAAAAAAGCCAAACAACTCCCTGAAACCCAACATTCCAATCGTGCGAGTTGGCCCGAGGCTCAAGATTGGTACTGAGTAAACTATCTCAAGCTTCTCTAGTATCCAGCTTAATGGGAATATCCAATTACTGTTCAAGAAACAAGTGCAGAGTGACTTTGTAGCACCTTTTCCAAATTGAATTATCAATTCAGTAATGTGTTATTTTGTTTCAAAGAACTGGGTGGGAAATGGCAGACCGTGTTTGGTCAAATGATTTAAAGAAATGGCAACAGGCATGAAGTAAAGGACTACCCAAGTGCCTAAAAGAATGACTTGGCTGCATTGTCTTCGTACCTGTTCTGTAATAAGAATCCCTGGGCTTCAACCAGTCACTAAGGTACAACATTCTTTCATAATTTAAATCAAAGTCTAGAGGAAATAATAAATTAATATTTTTTTCATGCAAAACTCCTCAAGGCTCAGACAAAACTTCTCCTGGAACTCTGAAAAGACCACAAAGAGATATAATTTCATCTATGCTTTATTATATCAATACCTCAGGAATAAAAATGCAGGCAAGAGAGCTCAGTTCAGGGATTTGTTTTATTTTGCAGGACTTAAAAGTAGAAATTCAGCTCTGCTTTTGGTTGAAATCAGACTGATACAAGCTGAAGCAGGCTCACTACACATTTCTTTTGTGGATTGTTTCTTGTGGAACAGGTGTTGAATTCTTTCTTTCCCTCCCAGATCCAAAGGCAAGCCTAGCCAGGCTGCCACATTTGCAATACATGCATGTTCAAGATCTGTTATTAGTAATTCTTCTGACGATGTATCAGCTTACAAAAACGTTGGCAGCCTTAACTAAAAGCTAAGTTAATAATTTTCCCCTAAGAAGAGAATAGTACATTTCTCCACTTTTTCTGTCTTGTTACATACATAAAACACATACTACTATTTCCTTCCTAAAACAGCATCATAGAGTTTTCCAGTCCTCTTGACTTGAATCACTCCAAAGCCAGCTGCCTCCAGGAGCTTGCTGTACTCTGCTGCTGTTCGCTCCTTCCCTTCTGTCTGGACCAACATATTCATTGAATACAGTTGGGTTTCTACAGGCCCACTTTTATCTTCATTCAGAAGCGATTCAACCAGCAGCACTCCACCACCTGGTGGAGTGAAGGGAAAGAAAACACACCCTGAGCAATGAAAAGAAGAGCTATTTTTGAGCTGTTACTAGGACAGATCCTACCCTTTACTTTCAGGAAGAAGCAGCCTCTACATTAAGTCATATTTCAGCATCACAGAAGACAATAAAAGAGCCAAAGCATCAGAGCATGTCTCTGCTTGGTTATGTAGAAATTGATGTCCAAGGGCTAAAGGTGTGCTGTCCTGGGATGGAAATTTCCCATTTTTCCAAGCTGAAATTCACAGGACTTTACTGACTTTGCTCAGAAGCTAATTCTGTAGGCAGTGCTTTTGAAACTCCAAGGGTTCATTGGGATGCTTAATAGGATATTTTACTATAATGTCCACACATATCTAAACAATACCTAAAATTCTCAGTCCTTACACTTTATGCCTTGAAAGAGGAGTCCCTGCAGAGACGGAGACAAAAACTGGAAGCCAGACAAAGAGATCTTAGACCAGGTGCTGTTTGTCTCAGCTGCACATGGCTGGCTCAGGAAAGCAAAGGACTGAACCAAAAAACTCCCCCACTGAAACTCTGCCACCCAAACTAAGCATCAAGACTGGTGTGCTTCACATTACTGATGAGTGAGACACTCTCTGCTCTTCAAGAGCTCACACCTACCAGGTTTGCAAGCTTTGTAGACTTTTGCCAGCAGTTGTTTGCATTTTTCATCATCCCAATCGTGCAGTATCTTGGATAAAATATACAGTTGAGCTTCAGGAATTGAATTGTTAAAGAAGTCTCCTGTAAAGCAAGAATACATGCATTATACAACATTATATCCCCACAACACTGAGAACTGAGTTATGCAAATATTTTCAGTTCAGTTCTAGGCTTGCCATGTTCTTCACATACATCATACAGCAATGGAATTACCAGATAAAAGTCCTATATTGCACTGGATAGGGATTTTGCTCTTGTTCAATCTCAAGAAGATCTAAAATATTTAAAGGCAGCGGCTTGTCTTGAAATAGTCTTTGATGCACAGGAATGCATTTGAGCTTAGGCTTTCTCCAATGACTGAAATTCAGATTCATAGAGCATTAAGGAGATAGATTCACATGGTTTCTGTCATGAAAAAGAACAAAAGAATATCGCCTTATCTAAGAAAATGTTAAAAGATCTTTGGTAATCATGGAGTTATTTCATAAATCCGTAGGTAAACATGAACATCTCTCATCTCCTAGCACTAGCATTGTCATGCCTTTTGTTTAGCATCCAGTGTACTGCATTTAGATTTTTCTGTCAGCATTTTACTGTGTCATTTCTTCTCCCATTTTGTTGCATCTTCTTTGTTATACACTCCCTTTTCTCCTGAGGACTTCTGTTCTCTGAGTTTTGAGCACTATTAAGCAATTCCAGCACTTTGTAAACATTAAAAATGAGATCTCCCTATAATCATTTTCCTCATCGATGGTACAAAGACTACTCAGGATCAGTGGCCTGGGCAAGAGGAACTTGATCTTGCTCACCCATTTTCTAATGGTCTAAAATATCGTAGGACTTGCAAGTCAATTAGTCATGACCAGAGAAGGAAAACCGGAGCATGCCTGGCAACCCTCACATCTGCCAGGAGGTTTGCATAGGAGAAAAGGGGAGTGTTAAGAAAATTTATAAAAAAGCACAGCAGATGTCAAAATTGCAGGAAAATTTTTTAATTTCCAATGTACCTTGCTCTGAAGAAATTAATAGTTCTCTTCAAGAATAAAGAACTTCTATTGCTGAATAACTGAGTTGTGTCTCTGATAGCTCTGATGGACAACTGAGACAGCTGCAGACCTAGGCTGGGGAGGCTGCAGCCTGAGACACTGCCCCCATAAGGGGCAGCTGGAGACTGAGCCTCCAGTATAACACCTCTGAGCAGAGCCAGGGCTCCGGAGCATCAGCTGTGACACCACCACACCACTGTCCACACCTACCTTCATGGAAAGTGATCTGACGCTCCTCAGGGGAAACAAATTGTTCTTTGGCCACTCGCACAACTTTGGGCAGGTCATAAATTGTGACTGTAGAATTTGGATACAAAGAAACACACTCACGGGCCAAAGCTCCTCCGCCTCCTTGGGGGAGAGTGAAAAAAGGTCAGCACTGACACAAACCCAACCTGTTCAGCGACACGCCCATGAAATCCTATAGGCAATAGTGCATTCAGCCTCGGGAAGCTGCCAATGTACATCTGCACCCCACGTGTTGCTGAGAGGGAAGAGGAGGGGCAGGAGAGGCTCTGTGTGTTTTGCAGGGAGGTCTGGGGCTTGCAGCACCCAGGCATGTGGAGTTAGCCCAGCCCTTACACTCCCTCCTAGCCAGACCCAGCTGTGGGGGCTAGAAGGCGAAAAATGAAAAACCAGTCACTAAACCAGGCTCTGGGGAAGAAGAGAGGGAGGCCAGGAGGGAGCCTGCCTCATCCCATGAATCCTGGCAGCTCTCAGCGGTGCTGGGACAGCAGGGTGCTGCAGGATAAGAGGCTGTAGGCAGTACCTCAACAGCTGTGATTGAAAGGGAAGAAGGAAAGAATCTAGCATTAGAAGAATGCATCAAGATGCAAGGCATGAAAAAATGTTAAAGCTGCGACAGGTACAAGGGGATGAGTGACTACGTTCATAAATGAGATTGTAGAGAAAACCATTCAGCTTTCTAATACTCTCAGCATTCTCACACTTCTGTTTTTAACCCCACCAAATTTGTAAAATGCTCCTCATATTGCTGAGATACATCCTGCTTTCCATTGTTTTCCACATCATATAATATAGCTGTTTTCCTCTACAGAGCTTGTAAAAGACAGTTCAGAGGCTCTTTAAAGAAGATCTTCTGACACTCACCTCCCAGGTCATAGATCTGTGTGAAAGGGGAAAGGTCAAATGCAGCAAGAACATCTCTGCCACATATACTCCATACCGAGTTCTGGCCAGCCATGAATTTCAGCATTTCTTCATCTGATCTAGCAATGCAGACACAGCACAGAGAGAAGTTTCCTTACCATATGCCTGGTGATTCCTGTCATATAACTGCTACTACATGTTTTAGCTTAAACAATAATTTCTTATATTTTAAAAATAATCTCAATAATTTGTTTTACCATAAACAATAATGGTTTTATTGACACAGAATATGTCCTCTTTTCAAATAAACTTACCTTGAGTATTACTGCAGCAGGAGGGTACAGCTATGAATTCATGCATTTAAATAGGGAATTAAGACTAGTGACATCCAACCATGTATTATGGTGCTTATTCTCAGAATATCCAAGGGATTTTTTTTCCCTCAGCTACCATTGCCTGTGTCAGAGATCAGTGATGTTTTTCAGATTAGGAAATCATATAATTTATTCAAAATATCAGTGTCCCAGTAATTGATATTGTTGATAAATAAAAACATTGGATGATGCTGATGAGAGGAATTCTCACATATTCAATTGTCCTGAGCCATACTAAAAACATAAGTTTTTTCCAAAATAAGAGGAATAAAATTTCTATAAATAGTCTAATGATTACCTGTACATTGCTCCAAAAGGATCTTTAGATGAGATGCCAAAAGCTCTTTCATATTGGTTCCTTCCTTCTCTAAAATAGCAATTTAAAAAGCATATGAGAGTGCTGATATATTTCTCACCCTTTCACAAGAATGGTTCTTTTCAAAGGTTGGGATGGCACTTTGAATAACCTGATCTAGTGAGTGGCATCCAGGGTAAGAAGGTTGGAACTAGATCATCTTTAGAGCCTTTTCCAATCCAAACCATTCTACGATTCCGTGATTTATGGGAACACACCTGAAGTAACTGTACAAGACTGGTGCAACCATCATCATCATCATCTACAACATGTTTGGTCATCAGTTGCAAGGACTGGAACAAGTGAGACTCCAGATCCATGTTAAACTGCTCCTATAAGCCTTTGCAACAGAAGGATCTTTAGCCACCATTACTCAGCATTTACTTTATTGATGCCACCTCCAGTAAGAGCCACTGTAATGATAAAGTGCTTTCCTGAAGGTGAAACATAAATATGATTTCTAGACCATCTCTATAATGAGAGAGAAATGGAAAACAAGGGTAAAAAAACACGCATATTTGCCATGTTATTTGTTGCTTTTAATTTCTGAGAACCAGCCAGGATCTTTATTGAGCTCTTCCCCAGAAGAGCACCACTCAAAGCAGCAACACAGATGCTGCAGAACAACAGACAGCACACAACATTCCTCCTTACCTCACAGCATCAGCCAGGTACTGCCAGCACGAGTAGACTGTGTTGGAATAATACATCATAATATGATACTGAGACTTTGGACTTGATTTTGTAAGGTAGATGTTGGAAATTTCTGTGTTTCTGTAGAGGGCTAAAGGGTAAAATACATATATTTACTAACATATGATATAACACCTTGCCAGATCTATTGAACAGCTTGGTGTTTATCACCAGAAGATGTCTGTAGTGCCAAAGACACAACTACATTACTTCTACAACCAAATCCTTCCACTGCAATGAACAGTGGGTGAGGGCTGCTGAAATCTGTGTTGCTCCATTCAATCTGGGTAAACACTATCTCCCTATGCTTAACTCCAGCACCAAACATTTCTTACAAATAAGAAATGAGAGAGCAAAATAAATGCCTTACAAAAGTTACTGTTTGCATATGGTCTTCTGATCTCAGAGGAAGCTTTCAGTGTTCTCTACTTAAATGAGAAGTCTTTGCAGACAAGTCTTTTTTCTGATCAACAAGATCAGCAGGTAGGGGGCAAGTCCCCAAAACAGCAGGCCAGCCACCCCTACCCCCTCTCAGTTCACTAGGGCAGAACTGCTGCAAACAGAAGAATGCCTAAAGGACTCCCAGAAATCTCCTCCACTCCCTCCAATGCATCTGCAGTGGCATCACTCACCCACAAGACTGGCATATCAAAGGAATAGATCCTGCTCTCCCCAAACCCATGGGGCAACAGATAAAATCCCTAACACAGAGCATGCCAACACAAGGCAGAGCAGGGGACATAACTTGTGAGATTCTACTTAGTCCTGACCAGCTGTCTGGTGGCCAGAGATCCCTTCTGTCCAAGGGGACTCCATGTTTCTGACATAAGGACAAACTTACATCACCTCTCAGTTCTGATCAATAATCTAACAAAATAGTTCACATGATAGTGAAAACCAAAAATAACACCAAATTTGTTTTTAAATCATGCTGTTACCTATCCACTCTGGCATTTTCTTTCAAGGTTTAAAACCCTGCCCATAGCCCAGAGATTTCTTGAGACGAGCTCTGCAGAGATCCTTTGAATATCTTTGCCAAGGTCACATGAGGCTCTTGCACAAAGAATTTTAGGGACATAGAGCCCTGCACCTGTGTTTCACTTTATACCTCTGATGATGTGGACATTTTCTCTTTCAGCTGAAGAGTGAATCCCAAGAGTGATTCTTTTTCTTCCAGGCACATTAACTGACTTAACATTTGGTATCACCTTTGCCCACACATCTTACCTCACTTTCAAAACCATCAGAGGTTTGTCTTTTAGCTTACTCCCATTTCTCTGCTTTCATTACCTCCTCCTTGTGTCATCTCTACTGTCAAGAGCTTCAATCCCACACAGGCATCCAGCAGTCTTTCCATCCCTATGGTGTTGGCCCCCAGATGTGCAGCAATGGCATCTGAAGACAGAGGCTTTCCTGACTCCAGAAGAAGATCAAACACCCCCAACTCACAGGCAGTGAACATAACCTGGGGTAGGGAAAGGTGGGACTGAGGGATTAGGTGAAAGCACTAAAGCCTATTGCATTTCACAAGCTGCTTAATTAGAAAAAATATACATATAATCAGATAAACTTTTATTTCATATAAACAAGTCCAATTAATAAATTGTCGTTTATCTTAACACTGATATAATATACCATGCATACATTTCCTTTTTAGTTTTCCAATGAAACCAGCCAATGCTTTTTGGCTTCCAAAAGTCCACATTTAGAGATCAGGTTTTGTGTGTAAATGTTCCTGCCACTTCCTTGGTTTAGGAGCACATTCTTACATTCTCCTGGAAAGAACAAAGGCAAGACTGGGTGGTGAGGGGCTTGCTCTCTGTTTCCTTTAAGTAAGAGTCTAACACATACTTTGGTGAAGCCTGGAGACTCTCTCATGGCTTGCAATAGGGGTAATATCCCATTCTATGGACACCTGGTTGTTAGAGTCTGATGTGAAGGACTACAGTGGTCTTCTACAAGCAGGGAGTTTGCTCTCATCCAGAAGAACTGCTTCATTCAAGCCAGTAAAACTGCCCAGTCTTTCCATAGAGAAGGTATGTAGCTTCTCCAGCAGTATCTGTCAACATTCAGACAGACATGGCCAACCACGCACAAAAAAAACAAAAAACACCATCCTTCTTTAGCTATACAGTCAACTGTACAAGTATTAGCCTATTACTCTGGTCATATAAACACTCCTGAAACAGTAACAAAGACATAAATTCAACTGACTGCCTGTATCATTTGAGCTACAATTCGTGTACAATAAAGCTCCTTTTACCCTGAGTAAGAACATGGCTTAACCAAAGTTGAAATTGTTTCTCAAAAACATAGTATTAACAGTGTTAATTTGGAAAGCATTGGGCACTTCTTTTTCTCACAAGGTGATTTTTCATTATCTATTTTGCTCTCTTTATTGTCAGCTCTGCCTTTCAGGAGCTTAAGGTGAAGTAATATTTGCACAAAGAGCATTCCTTCTGTTACCATGCTGGCCAGAGATGCAGCAGGGGACAGTACAAAACTAAGTAGTAAATGAGGAAAAAATCATCCACCACACTGGATACTATAATTTTATGCCTGTGTGCTTAAGGAAATAACATCAGTAAACAATAAGAAGAATGGAATTACTAATTTTACCTTTGTGCCTTAAAAATACGCTGTTTGGAAAAACAGTCATTATACCAGTGCTTTCACCTCCTCCAAAGACTTACATTCAGGACCTAAAGAGAAATCCTTGAATATTTCTGTCTAAAGAGGCATACTCTTTCTAAGACTGAGTTATATTTCTTACCTTTGAAATTAAAAATCCATTGCTGTATTGCATGATGATTTGAGAATATTCCAGGTCTTCTGTGGAACCCATCTTCCTTCTGGACTGAGGCACAGTTTTCCTAGCTCTCTTAATTTAAATAAGCTTCTTTTCACCAGACACAA
>JACBWW010001946.1:0-10923 GCA_020086605.1 Lanius collurio | reverse complement strand
ATATTCTTTCTTTGTTTGTTTCCTACAGGTTTGTTTTGGTTTTTTTTCCCCAAAGAATATAAGACAACTTTTGTTTGTCTATTTGTTTGCTTTTTTTAAATTTACTTTTCCCTGGAAGATGAAGATGAACAGTGAAATAGGAATACAGATTCTACCTAATTTTGACTACTGAGTCAAAGGCTCCTTCTTGCAGGCTTTGGATTAAAGCCTAACCATAATCTAATCACATCCCAGTTCTTGAGTCAGGTTATTGAACCTGGCTCTGTGACATTGTCATGTTTAAGCTGATCTATCCAGAGCTGTGGCTGCATCCAGATCTGCATTCCTGCAATACACCTAGATGAAGTTTATTATTCCAGTACCTAATATAACAGATGCTTGAGGCTTAAATAAATGAATGAGCTACCCTCACTTTGTTCTTGAGAAAAGGCTACAATACTTTCTCAAAAGTCTCTAGGCATTTAAGATTTAAACAGATTTGAGGTTAGATATCTGACAGGGATATTGAAGCTGTGATTGCACTTAAGTTTTAGCATCTCTTTTTTGTTGAACTTGTTGTTTGTCCTTCTTAAAAACCGCTTTCAGGCATTTTTACCAAAAGACTTAATTAATTTATGTTTTCTTTTTATTATACTGTTTTATTATGCTAAGCAACGAGGAAAGTAGAAAATATTTTCCAGTTTTGGAATTCCATGAAGTAATACAGCTTTTAAAAGCCCATCTGGACCTTTAAAGTAATGGAAGAATGCTTCACTCCCTTTCCCACCATGAAGTTACTGTACTATGGAGGTAAAAATATCTGTAATACAAAGGGAAAATGGAACAGTATCAGAGATGGAATCTGTGTAAAAATACCTGTGATTTTCTCCCTTCTGGTATTTCCAAAGCTCTTTATTTCATCATGAAGGAAATTACTGAATGTGAAAATTGGGAAGGATTCTGTAGGGGATCTCAGCTTTGGAGGCAAATAGTATTATTTTATATTACTTTTAAATCACTAATAGTTTGTTACCATTATGGATAAGTTTATGGATAAGTTTAGTCACTTGAATTGAGTTCTGCTAACACTGAGAAGTACTGAAAAGAGAAAAAATATTTATGCATGGGTATGTGCAAAGGTGGATCCAAAAGCTATATAATTATAATTGAAATTTTATATGTTGATTAGGTGGTACTGGTATGGTATAACCTTTTCAATATTTATCTGCATTTCCTTTCTTCTACTTTTTTTACCTACTCATTCTTAAAGCAGAGCACCTTTAGAAAAACAATAACCTCCAATATCAAAAGGTCTAGTTACTTCAGGTGACTATTTTGTATTACAACAGGAATGGAATGCTGAATGAGAAAGAGTTGGGCAAGTATGGTATAACATATTCTCTTAGATATTGGTCATTAGGTACAGAAACTTATTTTTCAATTTCCATTTTGTGCTTTGAAAGAGGGGACAATTGATGGTAAATAGTCTTTTGACTGCATACACAAGCAAATTTTTTCTTCTCTCCTCTTTCTGATTTGTATCTGTAGAACTGTTATATGACCTCCATTTTCCTGAGAGTCTTGGAATCTTTCTTTGTGAAGACTGAATTCGGTGTGTGAAGCAATTTCAGGATTACTTCAAGTTCCTCTGTTGTAGTCTTTGAAAACTAGGTGTGATAATTACTCTCAGGAAAGAAAGCAACACAGTATTGGAAAGAATTTAAAAATAAACCAATTCCTCAAGTGGGTCCGTGTTGTGCGTCAGGGGTTTTTTGGACTGCAATAGCAGCACGGCACTGAACCCCAAACACTTAACCCATAGCCGAGCTCTTTATTTGGCTGCTATGCCAAGGACATGAGTGATAATGCCTTGGGAAATTTGCAGCCCAGTACCTATGCTTTCCAGGGATTATAAGTTGTAATCGTGTCTCTACTTATGTTCAGAAAAGAGGGGAAGAAACCATTTATTTGTCCTTTGGGACCATTTTCTCCAGGCACACAAAATCATGCATTTTTCATGTATTCTGCTGACATAGCACATTAGTAGTATCTCGTGACATGGCTAGATTTTTCTTTCCCTAAGTGCAGAAAGTATAGATATTGGGGTTTTATATGATTTTCAGAAATTCATGCCTCTGAGAAGAACGGGCCACTGTGAGGAAAAAATAAATCCTAGGTTGAAACGTTCATAAAAAAATATATTTTTAGAAAAATGAGGAAAAAAATTAGAGAGAAGTCATCTAAGAATAAAGTCTCCCATGTAGGTCAAAACACCTACTGCCAAAGAAGAAATATAAAATGGTCAGAGCAGGAACTATGGCCCCAATATTGCACAGCCCTACCTTCTTGTTCTCAGAAACCCACTCCTGGATGTTTCAAGGGCTACTGTACTGCATTCTACTTGCTGTCATATAACTTACTATGCTGTTGTATGTATGGTCTGTAGGGTTAAGTTCATGATCCTTTATGAAGTTACTCAGTTTGCCTTTAAAATCAGGCAAAAGTTTGTGAAGCTTCAGTTGTAATCCTGTATTTCACTCAGGTTTCCATAATCTATTATATCAAAGGGTAATGTTTTATGTGTTACATTTACAGCAACAGTTGTCATCAGTTCTTCAGCACATGACTGAAATAGGATGATGTGGTATGTTTAATTTTCTCTCTAAAATCACTGTTGTGGATTTTTGAGGTCTTGAAGTCAATGACAATTGGAAGTAGCTCTTGTATGGAGTGAAAGGGATATGTACACAATTACCCCTGAAATACAGAGTCTTGTCTTGTCTCACCTACCAACACTGAAGTATTGGTGAATAGCAGCCACAAACCTCTCGCTTGGAAGAACTAGCACAGTTTACCTCTGGGTACACAGTATTAAGCAGTATTTGGAAAGTGGATATCAGTAGCAAATGGGCATAACACTAGAAGACAACTTTCTGAAGAACAGGTGGCAGCTTTTTTATTCTGATCACCCTAAGGTGCTATTGAATGATTTTATTACCCATTTTAATATAATTTTTTATAAGTTTGTGGCAATAATCATCCAGCAGTATGTCTCTACTGAAAATGTATATTAGAGAGGAACTAGGGAAGAAGACTCCCTTTTTTTTTTTGAGTTCTGTGTCTCTGTACAATGCTGAACATCACACTGATACTCATCCATGCCCAAAACCTGTGTAAGTGAAATTTCAGCACTACTGAAATCAAAGGCAAGACTAATGTTGGTACGAGAGTTTGAGCAGTCCTAGCCATGAGAATGCTGCTCTCTCCCAAACCATCTGATAGAGAAGTGAACAGTGACAGAAAGGGATCAAACATAGAATTTTATCCTAAAGTAGCACAGAAATCAGCATCTGTAATTGTAGAAACCACAGAAAGCTTAGAAGGCCAGGACATCAGCTGCATGCTTTGGGAAAAAATGAGCTCAGAGTTATTAAGGCACATTTACGACTGCATGAGCTTCTTGTATCAGCTTCCACCTAACTGGCAACAAAAATCTAGACTGAAAACAGCAGCCTGACATCTTCATTTGTTTTGCAGTAACCTAGATTTAAAAAAACCCCAGAGCTGTGTCACCACTCTGATGTTCTTCTAACACCATGGATGATTCAGAGAGTCTGCCTAAATACCGAGTACAAGACAGTACTTCCTGAACTCTAGATGCCTAGGTAGAGCTAGTGGTGCAGTCTCCCTTGTGATTCATGGACAGAAGAGTCCAGCAGTAGGGTATGACTCATGGTCAGACGTGTCTCTCGGATGAGATAAACTCTACTTTGATGTGCCTGCATCTGCTTATTGGCTATAAAGGCGCTCTAGGCAGCTGTCTCAGATGTAATTTTGTGTTCAGTAGACTTCTGAAGGTGAGTGAGAATGAGTTGTATCCTTAAGCCTGACTTAAATCCATTTCCAAGTGCTTGCTGTGACCTTGTATTTCTCTTTTATCCTCATTTTTGTTGATTAGACCAGTATATTACATCAGAGCATGAGAGCTTTACACAGTAACTTTGGAAACAGCCTGAAATGCAACATAAATCCTGTGTGGTTTTGTATTGTAGTACTTTCCTCCTTCCACTGCAGTTTGTATAAAGCAGAAATTAACACGCCTGTTTCATTATATCTCAGTTTGCACTTAACACTCTTGTAACACTCTAAATGCTTCTAAGATTAGCAGAGTACGGATGATTATACTGAGGTTTACCATCCCAGGAATTGCACTGTACCGCTGGAAATTAATCACTACTGCATAGCAATATCTTAAGATCCTTCTGAGTCCTACAACCCAGCTTGCTGACATCTTTGAATTTAGTAACAACAGACTTTCTCTTGCATTATTTAGATGATTAATGAAAATCTCTAGCAATACCAAGGAGACTAATGTGGAGCCTTGTTAGCTATGTAGCAGTACTGTGACTATCAGTTTAACCCCTTTTGCAGCTTTTGATCTTGGTTGCCTCACACCTTTGTGAAAATTCATGAGATCCTGCCAAAATCTTTATCATTTATAAATTCCATTGCCTTTCCACTATTCACAGGGCATAACATTCTGCTAAAGATGTACATTACTTTGATTTCATGTGACTTATTCATAGAAGGAACTTCTCTTAACTATGATTTATTTTTTGGGCTATCTTTGCACTTACAATATTTTTTATTCTAAGACTTAGAATTTAGGACTCCTAGGAATTTATCTTAATCAAAAGTTTCCCAAATCTTTCCTTACACCCTTTGTAAAGATATGTCCTATGTTTGGGTTTTTTCCTTAGATATTTTATTTTTCCATGAGCTCCTAGAGATAGTAATTTAATTGTTGTACTTCAGCCAGGTTTTTAAGTATTTTTACATGAAATTTGTCCAAACTGAACAGCCAGAGAATATTTAATTTAGCTGAGCTATTTCATCTCTCTCTAATGCTGAATTTCTATGCTATTAATATAGCCTCTTCTAAAACTGAGCAATTATCATGGTTGATATATTTTTTTTTCTTTATGTTTTATTAGAAATTTCTCCTTTCTGGTACCATATGTCAGTAGTTTCCTGTCTCAAGTAATGAACTCATGTTATAACTCTTTTTCTGTTACTAATAATGAAGAAGGAAATAAACTGTTTACTGTGTCTGGGAAAGGTACCAATGGGCCTAAATTTCACTAAGAAAAATTCAGATTAGATGTTAGTAATTTTTCCTTAATGATAAGAACACTGAAGACATGGAAATGCTTTCCTAGTGGGGCTCTGGAATTAATTCTCACTGTGTGTCTTTGGAAACAGGCTGGTCAAATTCTCTTCTGGTTTGTTTGTTGGTTTGTTTTGGAGTTTTTGGCTGTTTTGGTCTTTGTTTTTGTAATGGCAGAGGAATGAATTGAAGTTCTTTATCTGTTGTTCTATGAAAGCTAATCTAATCTTTCTGGTGAGAAATTAGGCTGTAGATATTTTGAGTACAAACTGGGAGCTGTAGGTTGCATTTGCTGTTTTGTATTCTTCAGGCAACACAGTGCAAAAATCAGCCAGTTTATCCATCTGCCTCTCATATGACACTCCTCTGGCTGCTGAGCGCAATGTCAGGTTACCTGACTTCTGCTGGGGTGACCCATATACCCCAAAACAGATAGTCTGAAGTTACAGAGGAGTTGAGGTGAAATCTGAGAAAGGATGGGAGGGGCAAAGCTCACAGGAAAAGTGCAGACTTCTAAACGTTTATACTTGTGACCTTGACAGATTTGCTTTGGTTCCCACAAACCTCTTACATGACACCTTCTTTTCAGATCTCTTTAGCAGGAAATAATGAAAAAGTCACACTAGTCCCCTTTCAGCATTCCTTGTACTGATAATAAAATTGTATTTTCTGGACATTTTGAAGAAAATCTGCATGTTATCTGCAACATTTTTAATCTTGGCAAAAACTTCCACAGTTATTGCTGCATGAAATATTTGCTTTTGGTAACACCTTCACTATACAGCTTGACTACGTATGGAGATGCAGACCAGCTCCCTAGTTGTACTATGTTTGTGTTGACAAGGCTGTAGAGAACATCTTTTCCTTTTCCTTTTCCTTTTCCTTTTCCTTTTCCTTTTCCTTTTCCTTTTCNCTTTTCCTTTTCCTTTTCCTTTTCCTTTTCCTTTTCCTTTTCCTTTTCCTGTTGTAATGGGGAATCCTTACAGCAAGTATAAGAAAGCAATGAACTTGGAGGGAAAGATGAAGAGATATGTTTGTAGATGTTCAGAGATGATTTATTCCTTCATCTGCATGGCTGGAGTTCCCAGGCAGACTCTCAGTCATGGGACCCTTCTCCCTTCCCGGGCACCCCAAACCAACCAACCAGGAACAGGTATGGGGCACACGGGACATAGGGACAGGGACAGATTCGTACCCTGCAGGGTCCTTCCCCCCAGGGCTTCAGGGGAGAGGCACCTCCACAATTCACCCTTTCTTTTTAAATAAAGAACATTGGAAACAGTTGGATAAACAACAAAACAATTTCAAAGGAAAGGAAGCCACTATCTTGAGTCCCCAAATGTCCAAACAGATTGTCTTTGGAGTATCAGTAGGGAGACAGGACTTGAGCATGCTTCAGATGGAAACTGAGGCAGGAGAAGGTTTTTCCTTTTCTGACCTTTGGAATATTAGAAAATGACAGTTAATTTCTTCCCTCTCTCATTTTCATCCCCCATCGGCATTGCAAAGGGGTTCATGGCAAATGGAAAATCCTGGTTTTGTGAGGGGAACCAGAAAGGGAAATTTGGGAAATAAAGGGGCATGGGATAAAAGGGGAAAGTGGGATAGGCAAAAGGATAGGGATTATGGGGATATTGTCTAGCATATCTACTGCCTTGCACAGGGGCACCCCCAGGGTCTGTAACACATGCTGCTTGCGGGCCCTTTCTTCCTTGCATAATTTTAAATTCTACTCTTTCTCCTTCTTCTAAGCTTGGAACATTACTTTTGGGGTTATTTTTCACAATAGCAGGTTTATGGACAAAAATACTTTCTCCAGTATCAATTCTCAATAAAAAAACGTAATTTTTCTTTACATTATACCATTTTACAGTTCCAAAAAACCCTAGCTTCGATAAACTTTTCATTTTTCCAAGTTCCTTTGTTCTTGCTTTCACTTTCGGTTTTGCTCGCTCTCGTGCTGGAACTGCTGCAGCCGCGACCGCCGGGGCTGCCAGCGCATTCCTGCCGCGGGGTTTAGACTCCTTGGGATTGCATGTCGGGCTGCAGGGGTCCGGTCTGGCTGTGCTGCTGCATGCCATCACTGCCAGCTGCTCTGCCATCAGCCCCCTCTGCACCGCCGCACCCTGTGAGGCGTTTGCGTGTGCACGGCTTTGTACCGCCGGCGCTGCTGCTGCTGCTGTCAGCTGTGTCACTGCTGCGTGCTAGTGCGGTTCCCTTCTCACCGCCCCCCCACACCGCTCTGGCTCAGCTCGGCGTGGCTCACCGCGATCTCCACAGCGACTGCCACAATCTCTGCTGCCTTTCTCAGGGCGGGGCTCGGGCTCGGGCTTGGACCACCGCACACCACATGGCGCAGGGCAGCCACTGCTGGGACGCGCTGCTGCCGCCTTCATCGCTGCCCTCACTGCTTGCACCTCTGCTCTTGTGGCTCGCTTTTTGCATTTTTCATCAGCTATTTCTACTAGCTGTCCTTCTTTATTCACTGTAAGAATAACTCGGAGACCCCTGGGAATGCACTCTCGCATCCAGCGTCTTTGTCGTCGCTCTCTCGCCCGCTGTCGCTCGGGAGTGCACTCCGATACAGGGATGGGGTCTGCTCTACAGCTTGTGCTTTTAGGGGTCTGGGCGCCTCCACCACAGGCACCTCAGCCGCAGGCACCTCTGTGTTACTGGGACCGAGTATGTGCTTTATGAGAGCATCTTCAATTGCAAAAGATGTTAGGATCACTTCTACTACCATTCCACTTCTTGACTGGATCATTATCAACTCATCGATTTCTTTCCAAAAATTGTCCCCTCTAGTCACAGGAAAACCAACATCAAAAATTAAGTCTCAAGTGACATAAAAGAAATTTTTGAAAAGCCAGTTTAAAAAGTGTTCGAAATGTCCTGGGTCCAGTTTTGCATTTTGTTTTGCTAGAATTTCTTTCACTTCCAAGTACATTTTTTTTTGTGGCTCAGATAGCCACAACACCTCTGATTTCTCCATCTGGTCAGAAAGTACAGCCAAAACCAAGACAATAAGAAAGTTCAATTACTCACAATTCACATTTTGGTGTACTCCGAACCATTAGAAATCATTTTAAGGGATCAAATGTCCGCATTCTCCACCATTTGTTGTCACGGGGAACCCTTACAACATGAATAAGACAGCGATGAACTTGGAAGGAAAGATGAAGTGATATTTCTTTGGATGTTCAGAGATGATTTATTCCTCCATCTGCATGGCCAGAGTTCCCAGGCAGACCCCAGTCACAGGACCCTGCTCTCTTCCCTGGGTCCTGGGCACCCCAAACCAACCAATAAGGAACAGGTATGGGGCACACGTGACATGGAGACAGGGACACACTGGTACCCTGCAGGGTCCCTCCCCCCGGGACTTCAGGAGAGAGGCACTCCACCTGTTCCTATTCCTTTTCCTTTTTCTTCTTTTTCTCTTTCTCCTTCTTTTCTTTTTTTTTTTCTTTTTTTTTTTTTTTTTCTTTTCTTTTTTCCATATTTTTATCATTGTATGTGATACTGAAACAGAGCTCTTCCCTGTGGGTACCTGAAAGGAGGATGTAGGGAACTTTGTTTTACTCTTTTAGAGTATGGACTTAACTACAGCCTTTCTAGTAGTAAGGATAAAGGGAAAAGTGCAGTCAGGGTTGTGCCTTTGCTATGCTGAGCTGGCCAGTAGAGCATGCTGTTCCCTTGAAAACATGGTAACGGTATTCTTTCCCATTCCACCATTGCCATGGAACTTGATATCTTAATATCCGATTCAGCAGAGAACTGTGGCTCAACATGCCTGCATTGACTTTCTTAAAGTTCAGGTTATCACATTAATCAAGTTCAATCAACCCTGAATGATATGGGATTCATTCTGAAGCATCTTCTATGCTTTTAGAGACTGACACTGTTGAGTTAGGAACCAACCCAATGCATTTTCAATTATCAGTTAAAAATCTGGTATGCTTTTGTGTGTTTCAAATAGCAGAACTCCATAAAGAAGATTAAAACAAAGAAGGAAAAACTGGCATATGGGAGCCCTGTCTCTCCTGTAAAACGCTGAATTGTCAGGAAAAGACAACTATTTTTGTGTTATTTTGTATGACTTCTCATCATCTCCTGGAATACTTTCTCACAGACTTTAATTGCTTAGAAATTCAACTGAATTCCTCTCATAATGAGCTGTCAATCAGACAAAGTATCAGAGAATTTATTTTTTTATGTTCAACCTCTCTTGGAAAAAGATAAATACTTGGGTGGATGAGAGCATTAAGATTCATAATGTTTAAATACTATTTAATACATATTTTAAAGATTTAAGTGGAGTTTTGATGAGGCACATTAAACATTTAAGTAAAGTTTGGATGGGGCAGAAAAATTGTAAACATGTACCAGCTTAAAACCTGTTTTTACAGCACAAATTTCACCTATTTCAGAGGTATCCACCATTATCATAACAATTGCTCGCCATTCTGTGCTCTTAAGTATGATGTGATTATTTACTGCTTGGGTGTTCAGAAACCACAGAGGTTTGTTCTGCCTTTGAACAGACATTCATATCTTTATAACTTTCTGGGTCAGAGGGAAGACGGACACAGGGAACAGTGAATAGAAGTATTTATTTTACACAAGTCATCTGTAAATTCTGTCATGTAAATAAAATCTAGGACTCTTGAATTTTTTGAATGGTTGTTTATCAGTGGCTTAATGGTGGCAGGACATGCCAACCCTTTTGGAAACTTTTCAAGTGCATAGTGGTTGTTTTGCCTAACTGTGTAAATTATTTGTTTATTTTTCATTTATTTTTGATCTATGACTGTCATTGTAATGCTGTTTTGAATTTTTTTTCAGTAAATACACTATGTGTTTTTCCACAGCAAAAGCAGGTATATGAATCAAGGTACTATCTTAACACTGTATAGTTTGTAGTCTAAGCATATCTCTGAAGAAAACTAGTCGGTTCATTTTGAGAACCAACTCAGATTTGTTGTTTTTCCTCTGTTCTCCAAGAACTCAATCCAGACTGTATATCTGTGCCACATGCAATGGTGGAACAGTAGTTGTACAAGGAGCTAAACAGCAGAATCTATAACTTAGAAGAGTCAAGAAGCTGAACAGAGAGTGTCTCTAAGAATTGTGGTCACTCTTACAGCCAAGCAAAAAAGGGCTGAGCCACAACCCAGAAACATATTTGTTGTGTGGATTGTAGAATGTTTCAGATTACATTTGTCTGCTTCCCTGTGCACATGGGCTGTGTCTGGGCCCTGAGGGCACTAATGAGCCCCCATGGCCTGACCACTGTTACTCTGTGCCTGAGCTGTGTTGTGTCTGTGCAGAATTCTGTCCTCTGCAACTCCCAGTTTGTCATTTGGCTTGTCCAGCTTGACACCAGACCTGATTTGCTGCCTTGCCCTTGTCTGGTGACTGCTGGTCTGTTGGTGAATCGTGCTGTTCTCACCCACCTTGCTCTGCTTGCCCGCTGTGGATCTGTGCCACAGTGAGGGCAGACCCTGCCTGTGCTGCAGTTTCCCTTGGATCCTGGTTATCCCTCATGGATCAGTTGCTCAGCCCTCCCAACACTCCTGTGTGACCTCCAGATCTTGCAGAGGCTAGAGTAAGGGGGTAGCTTGCAGCCTGGCAGCCAAATTAATCCCTGCTTCTTCAGCTCATTTTGGGTGAGATCATGGGGATTTATCAGTAGCCTGCAACCAACTTTTGTTGCATTCCCAATGCCCAATCCAGTGGATATTAACTGCTCAGCAGAAAAGTCTTACCAGCCCTTA
>JACBWW010001944.1:0-10934 GCA_020086605.1 Lanius collurio | reverse complement strand
ACACTGCCACAGGACAAGCGGTAAGTGCCAACAGCTCATGCAGGTTTTTGCAGCTCTTGAGTGCTTTCCCTTGTGATGTGATCTGTGGCCAGAGCTTTGGGCTGCCTGTCTTTGCTGCAAAGGCTGTCCTGCAGAAGCAGCCTGCCTAGAGGCAGGCTGCAAAATGCATTTGGGACAGACTTTGTCCTTCCTACCTACCTGAATGAACACAAGGATGGCAGTGGTGTCTTTCAGAGAAGGACATGCTGGCTTGGACTTACTGGATACACAGGCATAGATTAGCTCATGGCAAGAGCCGTCATTCGGGCCCGATTTCTCTTAAGCCCAGGTTCAGACACAGGATTTCCCCTTTTTTTTTGCATCACGTGGTTCAGTTTGAAGACATAATGCAAGACCTAATGAAAGAGAGATCTTGTCTGGAGTGCAGTTTTGCGTTTCAGCCCAAGGTTCACACGGACACGCACACACACTGACCAATGAGAAGTGTACAAAGAGCCAAGTTCTCTCCTTAAAGAATGCAGCCTTGTGTTGGTCCTGTGTCGGTGACATTCCCTTACAGAGACACTATTTGTAATGAGCAGGCATGGGGGTGTCTTAGAGACTCTCACTGCTCTTTGGGGCTAAATGTTCAGAGGCCGGAATTCTCATTTGTGGCTCTCAGCAAACACAGCTCAATCTTCCTGCTAGTTCCTTATCCACCTGCAGCGCTGCCCTCAGGAACCACACTTGGAGGGAGGTGTAGAAGGCATCTGAAAGCACTAAGCCCTGCTTATAAGCTGAGGCTAATCCATAGTGGGCCACAGAAAGGATGATTCATTTTTAAACCCAGAGAATAAACCATGTTCAGGAATGTTCTCCAGAGATGCGAAATGCAAACTGAAGAAGTTAGCATGTGCTGGGATTGTAAGTTTATTTTGAGTCACCTTGGAGTTGTTTTTCGGACAGCATTTTCTACGTAATGTATGTGTATGTTTTCTTTGGCGTGCATTTAAGAACGGCAGAGGTTTCTGAAGCACCAGTCAAAGCCCCTAGCAATGCTAACGCATTTCCAGCAGTCTCGATTTATTTTCACAGGAGCAAAATTGCTTTTGGCTTGCAAAACGTGCGTAAATGATCCTAGTGGTGATAAACGAAGGCCATTTGAGAAGTGTGTGGGTGCAGAGAGTGTTGTCAGTGCTTTGTGGTTGATGGTTTAGTCCCTTTTACCGAGGTGACAAGGCATCCTGGCCCGCGAGCACGCGGAGAAAGAGGCTCTTGTAATGTCTGTTACGAATGGCTTTCAACGTCATCGTAGGTGGCCATGAAGAAGATTGATCTCCGGAAACAGGGCTGCGAGGAAGCGTTTAAAGAAATCCTGATCACGAGGGACATGAAGCACCCCAATATTGTCACCTACCTAGAAAGGCAAGTAGTTCTGGTATTTTTTTCTGAGAATGTTCGTTTCCATACCTGCAAGGCAAAGGCTTAAAAGCTCTTTCCTCACTGGCAGAAAATTGGTCTTTCTGTTGATACCAATCCACTCCTGTATGACGTGTGGCAGGAGATTGCATTTTGTCCGCATTGATGGTTCCTGGCATAGAGAGCTTGGAGACTGTTCTCAGAAACCTGGCTCTCTTCCGAAGCCAGCCGCCTGTATGTTCACTCGCTGCATGTTGTTTTGCAGTTTTGGGGCTTGAATTTGCCAAGGGCTGGAAGAGCAGTGCTGAGAAAGCACCACAGAAATTACTCCCCTTGTGCTGTTCCCACTATTTTCCATTGCCTTGCATGCCAAAAGCCTAGGCTAGCAGACACATAATTTGGCAGGTTTGAAATTGTTCTTCCTGTTTGCGACTGTCCTTTATGCAAGGTTTCCCAAAGGGTGTCCGCAGTGCTGCACACCCTCCTGCCCTGGATAAAAGTGGTGAAAACTGTGTCTCCCTGTTCCCAGAGTTAAGGGCGCAATTCATGTATAAAGATGATGAAGCGGCTGCTGGGATGTGTCCGGTTCCAGACTTATCTTTGCCATCACAAAACTGCCTTTTTCCCCTGCTTGCCAACCTAAGCCATCTCCTTTTCCGCAGATGTGCCTTCCTCATTTGGATGGCACAGACTGCAAGCACTGGATAGCCTAGGTGGAGTGTGTCTTCATTTTATGCTGTCTTCATTTGTGGGTGACCTGGAAACAAAACTCACCTGTAGTCTTTCCTTCCATACGGCAATTTAGCTATGCACATTCAGCTTCACGCTGTTGTTTTCATCTTCCAGCTACCTTGTGGGTGAGGATCTCTGGATGGTGTTGGAGTACATGGACGGAGGCTCTTTAGCCAAGATGATCAGCAAGAAAAGGATGGCTGTAGGACACATAGCAACTGTCTGTCGGGAGGTGAGGGATCCTGCTTGTGCTTTGGGTGGCTTGGACAGGCTTGTCCTTTGAAACCGGTGTTAAGCGAGTGAGTCCATGTTCAGAGCTTGCTTTCTGTGTTGCTCTTATGCTTCAGAGAAGAAAAAGCATCTGGACTGAACTGCCTGCCAGTCTCCTTGCCCTTACCAGAATCTGTTCTTTACTCTTATCTACTGTTGTTGAGCTGTCTATCTCTTTTTGTTTTATTTTCCGTTCTCCGCTTTGCCTCTCTAAGCCTTTGCCCAGAACCCTTCCGCATTGCCTTCTTAGCCCGTAAGCGCACAGGTGCCAGTGTGTCCGAGTTTTAAACCAACAGCACAGCCAAAGAGAGACTCATCTCTCACAGGCCTCAGCTTCAAAGGATGGCATGGCACCCGGCATGATGCTTGCTGCAAAAGACTGACAAATGAGCTACTTCCAAGTCTGCTGTCCAGGCAGCCAAATAACCCTTGTCCTCCAGTTTCCTGCCCGATAGTGATCCACTCGGTAGCGAAGGCAGGGACTTCTTCTCTTTTGGCAAACCGTTGTTTGTTGTCTGGATGGGGAAAGCGCATCCTCTGCAGCAGCAGGCATTCTGACTGGGTTTGCAGGGGACAGCCTCGAGCAACAACTGATGTTTCCCCACAGAAACTAATATGCCTTCCCTTGGAAAGATGCTGCTCTCCTAGTGTTGCAGCAGCAAGCTCTTCCTCTTGCCAGCACTCACTGCTCCTCTGAGATCCGTGAATCTTCAGGAGCAGTTTCTTTTTGTGTGCGATGAAATCACATCAGGCTAACTTTTGGCCTCCTGTTTCTTTTTTCTCTCTCAGTGCCTGCAAGGACTGGCTTTCCTTCATGCCAGCCAGGTGATCCACAGAGACGTCAAAAGCGACAACATCCTTCTGGGCTGCGATGGCTCTGTCAAGTTGGGTGGGTATTCTTGGTCAGGCGCAGCGCTCCGGGGAGGCGGTGTGGGGCTGCTTTTGAGTGGCTGCCTGGTGCCCAGCAGTGGTGCTCGTGAGAGTGCATGGACCACTCCTGAAAGCTCAGGGCACAGCTGCAAGGTGCTGAGAGGTCTCTAGAGAGGAGCAAGGTATCAAGAGAAGCTTTGCTTTGTGCGTGTTCCTTCCCGAGGGAGGCGGTTACAGTGTAAGCCTTCCGGTAAAGGAGGAAAAGGCACGGTGTGAGTCGTGGGGGGTTTGTGAAGTGGACAATTCCCAATTTCCTTGGCTGCAGCCCTGAGGAAAGAGAGCACAGCCGCTTTTCCAGCTACATGCAGCTCTGCGTTCTGAGACTCAGGGGGAGGAACTCTTTTCCTCAGTTTCCTTCTTGAAGCAGAGTTTTTCTCCTCAGCTGATTTTGGCCTCTGTGCTGTGCTCGCCCCTGAGCAGATTAAACAGAGGATGAGGGTCGGGACCCTTTACTGGATGGCACCCGAGGTTTTACGAGGAGAGCCATACGGCCCCAAAGTGGACACTTGGTCCCTTGGCATCGTGGGAATAGAAATGGCAGAAGGAAAGTCGCCTTATATTGGGGAAACCTCTGCCAAGGTAAGGTGCAAATACACTCGGGTACCAGTGTCCTTCTGGTCTGTCTCCACTAGACAAAATCCCATTCCCACAGCTTGAATTGGTTCCAGCAAGGCCCACTTCTAAAAATGTCCCTGGGGCCCACATAAGCTTTCAAGGCAAGACCTGCTGCATGTTGGACTAGCTGGGGCTGCGCTGGGGCCTTTTTTCATTTGGTAGAGAAGGCTCATCGCTAACCGTCTGCTAGGCAAGAAATTGCCGCTGCAGACTGGAGCTTAAACGATGGGGTCTAGGTGAGCAGTTAAGGAGATGGAAGAATCAGGTAGAGTCTCGTATTTCCTTTTTTTTTCTTCAGGCTAAATATCTGATAGGCACGCAAGGGACACCAGATCTGCAGAAGCTCAGGCTACGCTATGACTTGCGTGGCTTTCTGGGCTGGTGCCTGCAGATGGATGTGGACAGGCGAGGCTCTGCAGCGGATCTCCTGCAGGTACAATGCAAAGCGGCTGCAGGCAGAACTGCTGTTCCCTGTCAGGGTTTGCTCCTCGGCTGTACTCCAAGGCATCAGATGGGCCCCCCATATTAATCTCTGCACTGGGTGCTTTTCACATGAAAACAAAGTAGGATCCAAGACGGGCTGAGGTTAGAAGGGACCGGCGAAGGTCATCCAGTCCAAACGCCCTGCCACTGGCAAAGACATCTTCAAGTCCATCAGGTTGCTCAGAGCCCCATCCAACCTGACCCTTAATGCTGCTGGGGGAGGGGCACCTCCCAGCTCTCTGGGCAACCTGTGCCAGTGTTTCAGCACTCCCCTGGAAAACGGTTTCTTCCTTAGAGCCGATGTGAATCAATTATCTTGTAGTTTAAAACCGTTCCCCCTTGCCCTCTTGCAATTGGCCCTGCTAAAAGATATGTCCCCATCTTTCTTATAAGCCCCTTCAAATACTGAAAGGTCTCCTTGCAGCTTGCCCTTCTCAAGGTTAAAAAAGCCCAGTTCTCACAGCTGTTCCCCAGAGGAAAGCTCCCACCTTCTGCTCATTGCTGCAGCCCCTTTTGCTCTTGGGTGGTGTATTCAGGTTTAGCTGGGAGCAAAGGAACTGAAGCGTTGCGGTGTTGGGACGGAGGCCTGCAATGGGGCCTGAAGAACACAATGAAAGCAGTCCCTGCCAAGCGGTTCTAGATTGGAGTGCGGCAAGGCTGGGGCTCTGGGGGGCTGACTATGAGCATCCAAGGGTGCCCAGCTCATCCCTCCTGCCCCACTCTTAGACGTTTCTGCCAGCCAAACAGCGCCAGCTGAGCAGGATTTGAGCCAGCCCCATTTGCTGCCTGGCCCGGTCAAGTAAATGAGAACCGCTGCAGGTTTGCTGCCACATTTTGTGGCAGCCAGGGAGCTGCCAGACGGGCCCCTTCCTTGGCTGTTCCTGCTGTGAAGGAAGATGCCAGCCAGCACAGGAGGGGCAGGGGATGCCAAAGTAGTCACTGCTCTCCCTTGCAAGCCAGAGCTGAGTCCATCTGCACTCTGCCGCTTCTGTCCCTGCTCCCGGCTTGCTGCTGAAAACCTGTATGTCCGGTGGTCCTGACAACAACACATGAGATCAGTAGTTTTAAGAGGCCTTGGGAGTCTCCTGAGGAATGGCTTATGCCCCACATTTAGTTTGGACACCCAAATAGCCCATGTCGGTAGAAGAGAGCAACTTGAATAAGTCTCTTGAGTTTCCTGAAAAGAGCAAATCCTTTGGACAGCAAGCAGCAGTCCCACAGTGCTGCCAGGACAAAAATCCCAGCCAGTGCTGATCCCTGGATGAACGGACTAGTGCGGTTATGGGCCGTGTTTGCCTGTGACAGCAGTAGCCTGGTCATGAAGGCAGAGGTGCTGATGGTGCCCTCAGTCCTATGTCTGCGTTTCTGGGAGATAGAGGAATCCAGCTTGAGCCCATTTGGAACTCAGTTTGGAAAATAATGGCTCCTTTTTCCTTTGACTCTTATAATGTGGTCTGTTTGGTTTCTTTTTCCCTTTGGACAGCATTCATTTCTCAGATCAGCAGAGCCTCTCCTCAGCCTCTTCTGACAGCCTGACTGCTGTCATCCCTGCAGCAAAGGACTGCAGGAAGCAGAGGAGATGACAAGGACCACTTCAGCACTTTGAGAGGAGAACCTCTGAGAACAGGTAGAAATGCTGAGGAGACAGAGGCCAGGAAGCAGACAGCCATCAGAGAAGGGAAGGAAGGTGGCATCTCCTTTCCTTCCACCTGCTGACCCTCCTCCGAAGTTTCTGGTTAGGCAGCATTGCTGGAGGGCACAAAGGCGCTGCTGTGCACTCTTCAGGTGAGGGGGTAGTGGGAGGGAGGAAGCTTCCATTTTTTTATTTGGGGAGCTTGGCTGGGACTTCATTTGGAAGTGTCTTTCTCCACTCTTCATGAGAGAAGCCTGGAACGACAGTGTTTGGAGGTGCAGGAGCAGCTGGCGCAACGGGTAAACTTCCTGGCAGAGGTAGAGAGGGAGCAGGAGAAAAGGCTGCTTGAGATGAAGCAGGAAGCTGCCATCATGCAACCTGAACAAGAAAAGATACAAAGCAGAGCCAGTCAAGAGGCAAAGAGTGGGAAAAGAGAGTTTGTGTGTTGCTTTGGACTCCTCTGGGTTCCGTCTGGGTGCTGCTTGTCTGGACACTGTCTGTCTGGCTGGGATTGTCTCTTAGCTGGCCCTTGGTAAACACAAGAGTGAGAGCAAAATGCTTTTGGAAAGCGTGAGCACGTCAGTCTTGTTGGCCACACAAGTGGTGTGTGGGAAGTTTCAACGCGTCTTGTCTTGGTTCCTGTGCAGGTCCTGGAGAAAGAGCAGCAACAGAAGGCCGCTCTATCGGACAGGCTGCACCGGCTGCAGGAAAAGCTAAACCAAAGCCGGCAGGAGCTAAAGCAGCTGAGGGAGCAGCTGAAAGAGGAGAGAGAGAATGGGAAGGTGAGCGTGCGTAGTCAGGTCCCAGAGGCAAGGGCAGTAATGGGGACATGAGCTGTAGATCTCAGGGAAGGGGAGGCACTGTGCAGGCACTGGAAGCACAGAGCCTGGCAGGCTCCAGAGGTGAGCACCCGGAAGAAGGGTTAGAATGGAAGGGTTAGAGCTGAGTAGAGAAGCGGAAGGAAGTGGCTGAATGGAAGTGCTTTTGAGACTGCAAAAGGAGAAACCTGAGCATGATGGCAGGTGCTAATAAGATTTTTCTTGACAGAATATCAAGAATAAGCTGCAGGCAGAGCTGGAGGAAGCTCAGAGGAAGATGAAGGTGGCAGAGAGGAGGTACAGAGAAGAAATGGAAGTGATAGAAGAGACGCAGCTGCAGTACAGGCTGGCTTTACAACAGCATGTGAGTGAAAGAGCGGCAGCCCCTGCAGTCATGCCACAGGTGGTCTCTTCCCCTTGTCGCTTTTCCCCTCCAGAGCAGCAGGTGGTTGCGGGGCAATGCCTCTGACTGCCATACTACTGTGCTCTCCGTCTCAGCTGGTCAGAAGGACACTTACTGGTCCGCTGAATCTCAGCTGCTGCCCCGGGTAATGCGGCTAGGGCTTTGGCTGGTGGGCCAGCAATCCTCTGAATGTACTTCTGCTGGCCTCTTAGTGCTCGCTTTGTTTCTTGAGGGGTTTGTTCAGGTGAACATGGGGACCCACACAGATTCTGAACAAGTTGTCCCTGTCCTTGGTGAATGCAGTCCTCGGGACAGGGTGAAATTCCCAGTTGTTCTTTCCCTCTCACAGTCTCCAATATGGCTGGCTGTGACAAGCTGTAGTCCCTGACTGCTTTGTGGGGTTGACTTGAGGTGTTAGAATTGACAGCTCAGCTTGCAGCCTCACACAAGTGCTGCTCCCAAGGGCTTGCCTTTGAAATGCAATGGCTGGGGCATCTCTGCCAGCCACCTTGCTGACACAAACGAATTTCTTGTTCCAGATGGACGCCGGCTGTGTCATCGAAGTTGCCGCTGAAGCAGCATTCTCCCAAGAAGCCTCCACTCCCCAGCCTGAAAATCCGAGCAGTTGTCCCAGCTCACACCAGGAGGCACAGCAGCTGCACCAGGAGAGAGAGAAGAAGCGCCTGAAGCTGCTGAGTACGTCCTGTGCATTCCTTGTCCAGTTGAGCAGGGTACTACTGTGTGTGTGCCTCAGCATCAGCTGTAGCACTCATTCCTCCTGCCTTTGGTGTCAGAGAGACATTTTGGACTCCCTACAGAAGCCGTTGTTGTGCTTGGAGGCAGCGAGGGAGCACCTGGGCCGTTCCTTTTGCCTTTGAGGGCAGCTGGGAGTGGGTGGGCTTTGCCTGAGCTTCCCTCCACAGTAAAAGCAGGGAGTGTTTCCCGAGCAGCAGAAGGCCGTGACCCAGCAAATGACCCAGTGAACGTGTGCGTTCTGGTGTGGCCTAATTGATCAGAATACTTAAGGCTTCCTAGATTGCCTTTAGGCTCCTGGTTTGTCACCAGTCACTGGAGACAAAATACTTCCAAGAAATTGATTGGCTCTGGGGCTGTTTTCATCCTGGTGTTGCTTTTATGACTGCTTTTACTTCTACTATTACTTCTATAATTCATTTTGATAGGAATCCTAAGTTTTGTTTAAGCCGAGCTCCTTGAAAAGAACATCAGGTGACAGCAGAAATAAGAGAGGAAGAAGTCTTTTCAGTATGTCCCAGAAGTTAAAAAACGATATTCTTAGAACAATCCTTAGGAATCAGAGTGGAAGAGGTGTTTTGAAAGCGCACCAAAAGAAGAAAAACAGGATCCTATGTTACAATTCCTGTTGCTATTTTAGTGGTATGCTTGGCAAGATGTATCAAAGAGACACATCTTTGTGGCATGGTCAGATAAACCTTCCCTGCAGGCAGGCAATTGTCAGGAGCAAGCCTGCAGCCCCTCTGCTGCATATTCCTCCGGTACCGGGCTCTTTGGCACGGCTAATGTCCAGCTGGTAAATACTCTTGGAATGCTAAGCACTGGCCTCAGTCCTTGCACAGATCATGCTCTAGGAAAGCACAGTTAGGCCTTGGTGATTCTGCAGTACAACTGAGTTGCTTCTTGCATGTCATAGCTTCTTGCATGTCAGTGCTGTCAGCGAACAACCGGTCGGGTACAGAACAGAGCCCAGTTTGCTCAGTGTCTGCCATCAACGGTTGGGACAAAAGGTGGATTGATCAACGCCTCCATGGGTCTGAGCTCCAAGACAATAATGTTCTGTCTTGCGTGGGTCAGCGGCTTGTAATGGGGCTCGGTCTGGCTCTGGCTTCTTCACAGTGGTTGTCAGTGCCCATTTGTGGGCTTTCCCAACCCTCTTGCCATACCTGCCCTGCCAGTGGCGGCTGGTGTGGCTGCAGAGGCCGGAGCCTTCCTTAGCTGTGAGATTTTAGCTGCTGCCCCGCTGCTGCAGCTTGGCCTGGACTCCTGAAAGGATCCGCACCTCGTTTGGGCAGCTGTCTGTGTCACAGCAGCGCCCGAGGAGCGGTGCTGTCCTTGTTACCTGGCTCGGCTGTGTCGATTTGGGAAGATGGAGCACGTGGGCGGTGTTCAAGAGGCCGAGTCCGGTGCTAGTGACTGCTGCGCCTCAGGCTGAAGACAAGCAGTGTAGTTCTTCGCTACATGGGGCACGGGCAAAGTCGTCTTCAGAACTTAGCCTAGTCATAAATGAGGAGGGTCCTAATTCTTACAGCCACTGGTTGTGGTTTCAGCATGAGCTGCTGTTCTCTAAAAATGTCAAGGCATTCTTTGGGCAAACTGCTGAGAGGTAGAGAAGATCCCCTCCTCTCCTGGAATTTACTTTGCAATATTCTTCCTGCTCTGCAAAAAGCAGCTGTTCACAAAAATTCATCCCAGATCCCAGGGTTCATTTAATCTGTGGAAGTATGAAACCATTAGTTGAATCTCACAAGAGAGTGTTTATTCCCAAGAAAATTAAGGGTCATGATTTGTCAGCTCTCCTTCACGTTTGTAGATGACAAGCACTTGCCTTGGTGCCTGGTCTTTTCTGGTCTCTGTCTGCTCTGATGCTTTCTCCATGGGCTCAGTTTCCTCTCAAGGTAACCCTTCAAAGGAATGTGGGGAATCAGACTCTGTGCGGGCCACGTGCACTACAGAGCTGCCTGTCTTGGCTGGGGCTGCTGCTGTTGTTGTTGTTGCTGTTCTTGTTACCCAACCGACCAAAAATTGCTCAGAGCCCCAGAGAGTGGAGCTGAGTTTCCGATGTCCTGGAAGTTGTCACCTCTGTTTTGAGTTTGCTTCCCGCCTTTTGTTTCTTTCAGGGCGTGTGGTGAGCGTGGGAGATCCAGAAAGGAAATACACTGGATGGGAACATATTGCCACTGGGTGAGTGCAGCCATGCTTCCTACAGAACCGTGGGCCAGGTATTTTGCTGGCGTAATATCAAGTGGGAAGTCAGGCAAGCTGCGAGCATCTTCAGACGCTGGCTTTAGATTGTCCCTGTCTCAGTAGCGATCGCAAGGCATCATCAGGCATAAGTGGATGCTGACAATGTCTTGCCTGCCTCAAGGGGCAGGGCTGGGAAGCCCTCCTGTCCCTCAAGCGTGTGGCACCAGTTTGCTTCTTTTCCTAGGAGATGTGGTTTTGTATGATTCAAAGTAATACGGCCACCCTCCTGAAGGAAGAAAAAACTGAGAGAGCGGCTTCCCACCTGATAGCTGTCAGATAAGAGCTCTCAGTTGCATTTCTTCCCAATATTTTGCTGACAACAATATTCAGTGGTCAGGACAATAAGAAAGGCTGCCTGAGTGGTGTTGCCTGAGTTTGGCAGTTAGAATCAAAAGATGGGGGTGAGAAGGCCCGACAGGACTGTGTGTTTCATTGCCTGGAAAGACGCGACACACGCACAGTCACGAAAAGGAAAAGGCGAAGAAAACCCCCAAATGCACCATTGAGTGGCCATTGGAGATTTCTAGCAGCCCTTTTTCTTCCCATTGGACCCAACTCTTGTCTTGGACGCGCTGCACGGCAGAGAGCTGCTGGGCTGCTGCACTGTTGGCTGAAGAGTAGATGAAGCCCGGTGCTTTCGAGACACTCCAGG
>JACBWW010001942.1:0-10955 GCA_020086605.1 Lanius collurio | reverse complement strand
TGGATCAGATGTGGCACTGCTCCTCCCTCTGGGGTCACCTGTTACCGCCCAGGCTTTCAGCCACTCTGGGTTTCACAGCAGCAGTTTTCCAAAGGAGTTTGGTCTGTTCCACCTCTCTGAACAGGAGAGCCAGGAATGCCTTCTGCAGGGTGAAGAGATCCACTCTCACCTTCCTGGCTCTGTCTCCTGCCCTGGGTGGGTGTGGCACTGCTGGACTCAGCAGAGACCTGCTGAGCTCCAAGCACACCCTGGCTTTGCACCACTGGCCTTTCCCCAGGACCAAGTTGGTTGGTTCTGACCCAACAAACCTGAAGGAAGCAGCATTCCCTCTCTGAAGTGGCACCACAACTTCAGGGGCTCTCTGGGGAAGCAGAGATTATATCTGGCAAAGACCCTGTGGGCACCAGGGAGGTTCCACAAGACTCACCCGCTGTAGGAAGGTGTCTCAGGTGCCTGGGTGAGCTCAGCTGGTCACAGATAACCCAGCCCGGAGAGAGGGAGGGAGGACCTCGAGACACGAGGATCTTTGGGATCACACAGAATTACATTCTGCTGCTCTGGTGTGAGCGGTAGGAGCTGTTTTTAGCAATCAATAAAGTGTTAATCTGCATTGTCTTTGCTGTGACTGCGGGTGGGCTCATTGTCACCCACCTGCTACAATCGATAGCCTGAGCTCCAGAACACTCGGGGACACAATTCTGCTTCTTTTGTTTTATTTCTTTTGCTTTTTTAACACCCAGCAGTTTTACAGCTCCTGAAGTGAGAACACTGTGCCAGGGAGGGGAGGAACGCTGGTGTTGGAAGGGTGGGTAGGGACGGCCCTGGAGTGGATCTGCAAACACTCCCCAGAGCAGCTGGTGATGCCCTAAGCACAGAGCCCAAAGAAATGCACTGGTGTCACACCAGCCCCGCTCCAGCCCAGGGCAGGGGGCACTGCCAGCCAGCGGGGCTCGTCCCAGCACTGGGTGTGCCCCTCGGGAGGAGCTGCAGCCCGTGAGCTCAGCCCCAGAACAAACCCAGCGCCCTCAGCCGCTCCTCCTGTGGCTTCCCCTCGAGACCCTGTGGTTGGGGAGCGCTGTCCCCATGTCCCTCACTCTCCTTGGGGTGGCTCTGTCGCCACATTCCTGTTTATCTTGGCTGTGTATGGATCACTGCCAGGCACGGGGAGCATTACCCTCTGTACCAGGTCCTCTCTTATGCCAGCCACCATCTCGGGAGCAGGGTCCCCTCGGGGATGCAGGCAATGCTGCGGGGATGCCGGAGGGGCTGCTGAGGTGGCCGAGGGACTCGCCCCCCTCTCCTGTGCTGGGGCTGAGGGAAGCCTCTGCCTTCCTTGGCCCCCCCCGCCGCAGCTGTTCCAGGCACTGGGTGTGAAATCTCCGTCCCTGAATGCCCTTCCCAAGGCTCTGCCAGGGCAGCCGAGCTGTCCTGCCCGCCTGGGGAGGAGCTGGCAAACCCCGATCTCTCCTGAAGGCTCGGCCTGGGACCCCACCGGAGGGATTGTCCCGGGGAGGACTCCCAGCACAAGGGATGAGCACGCCTGGGACTCGGCAGAGCTCATCCCCTTTGCTGATCTGTGGAAAAACCTCACGACTGAAGTCCCGGAGAAGTCTTCTCCATTGATATTTTCTTTGCTTAATGTTTTTTCCTGCCCCGGGCTGAGGGATGCTGTGTGCCTGTGGAGGCAGGGAATCCTAGCAGGGAACACCAGAGGCTCTGGGGGTCCTGGGCAGGGAACACTTCCCTGCCCAGCTGAGAAACCCTCATAGGGCTGGCTTAGGCAAAGGCTGAGCAGCAGAAATGCTCCTTGTGGAGAACACCATCCAAATTGTCTTCTTTGTGGCCAAAGAGTTGTGAGGAGGGACGACTGTTTTCTGTGACATCAGAGTGTTCCCTTCGGGGTGGCATCTCCAGAGATCCTGACTCTCTAAAACAGTCCAGAAATAAATTTAGGACCGTTTGAATTGAACCTTGGTAACAGGACTAGTCTGAGCTGGGTCTTTTTGTGCAAGCACAGCTACCACAGCCCTCCACATGGGCTGTGTGCACACACCTCTCTCCTGTTCCTTCTACCCCCCATCCTCCCTCTCTCTCACAGACACCTCCTGGAGCCCTGCTCAGTTCTTCAGAAGATCACCTGGATCCCTCAATCCACCCTGAGCTTCCTAAGTCCTGGATACAGCAGATCATCTCCTTACCCCTGGGAAAGACCTCTGTGAATTCCTGCCTCCAGGAGCAGAAATCAGCCCCATCCCTTGGTCCTTTCCCGAGCATTGTGGTGGTGCCACATTCTCCTCTCCAGGGCATCTCCCTGCTCCAGTGGCAGGGCTGTGCTCTTTGGAATCTGCCTTGGCATTAATGACTCCCAAATGCCCCAAGTGACGGAGGGGATAAATCTGTGATCACACACGGTGGAAGCCGGAGTGTGGGAGCAGCAGAGGAGCTGTTTAGGACTCAGGAGCACGGCTAGAGACTCTCCGAGGCTGCTCTTGGGGGGGTCTGTGTTCTGCTAGAGGTGGAGTTCCCGTCCCAGCACTGTCCAGGTGAGGCTGCTCAGCACGGGAAGCGGGGGCTGCCCACACCTTCGGGATGTAGCTGTGCACAGGAGGGGCTAATCAGGTGTCGGGAGGGATTATCTGGGCCCTCCTCTCCTCTCATTCTCTCTGTGTATCACTGCAGATTCCGCTGAAGTGACTCCAATTTACTCCTCATCAGGGACCGAAGAGTCAGCTCTTGCATTCTGAGCTGTAGTAAACTATTTTTAACAACCACGGCATTCATCATGAAAGACTCTCTGTCTCCTGCTGCAAGGAGGAGTGAATAATGAATGAACACAGAGCTGTGCTGATCCCTGCACTGAGCCAGCCAGGGGAGCAAGCTGGGCAGGCTGAGAGGCTGCAGGTGTGCAGGGCAGGCCTGGGGAGTCACATCCTGGGAGCTCCAGCACTTCCAGGAGCCCTGACTGTTCGTCCAGCCCGGCACAACTCCAGCCTTTAATTGTTCTGACCCAGCTCCTTTGGAGCTTGGATCACGAGGTGCATCTAAGCTCCAAGGTGAGGCTTTGGCCTTGGTTTGAGCTGGGTTTTGGGTTGTTTTGTCTGCCTTATATCCTGGATATCACCATGGGCTTGCCCAACATTCTGGGCTGTTGGCCCTGGTTGCCATCACTTCATCTGCTCCTCTTGCTGGGGTACTGTGGCACTGTCACATCGTCACCTTGGCTTGCCTGCCCCACTGGACCCCACATCCCTGACAGCTCAGGGTTCCTGAAGCCCTGAGGTGGGAGCCCTGCTCCTGGCCCTGAATCTGTGACCCCACAGTGGCCCAAGGCTGACCTACAAATCCTGGGACAGGTCACAGCTGTGACCTTCCCTGCAACCATAATGACCCCATAACACCTCAGAGGGGGTTTGGAAAGGCTTTGGGGGACCTTATTTATCAGATATGGCTGATCTTTGCTGCCTGCCTGGAAGGACTGTGCAGAGCCAGGAGTTGGACTTGATGATCCTGGTGGGTCCCTTTCAGCCCAGGATATTCTGTGATTTCATCATTCTATGGCTGTGTTTCAAATATTTGCTCAATGAAAAGAATGGGTTGATGCCCTAGGGAGGGAAATGAGACCCTCTTGATGCACTTGGAGTCTCAGCAATCTGCCCTTTTTAAAGACTGGGGGAACTTGCTTAGGGCAGAAGGCTTCGGAAGGCACTTTCCCATGGGGTGACTCCTGGTCACTGGGAACACAGACCTTGCAGAAGTGCTGCCTGTGAGCTGTGGCCATGCCTGGAGTGTGGCACTGGTGACACAAATGCTGCTGTACCCTCACGGATGGTGCCCTTCAGCCAGGCTGCATTGCTGAGTTCTGCAGGCCCGTGACTGTTTCAGGTCAGGCACGGCTGGGCTTGGCACCAGCTCCTGTGCAGGCAATGATGAATGGCCACAGGCTGTGCCTAACCAAGGCAGGGATTATTGGGTTATAAATCAATTAAGCCATTCTGAGGAAACCACAAGAAGAAGCCATGAAGAGAGAGAACTCTGCTGTCTGGGGCAGAGTGGGAGCCATCAGGTGCCCTCAGCCATCAGGTTTTCCTGGAGAGGAGCAGGACCCCCCTGCCAGCTGAGACTCTCTCTGGTGTGACAGTGACAGCTGAGAGCAGAACCTGCTGTGCTCTGTGGGGCTTGGGGTTTCCATCTGCAGGCTGCCCCTTCCAGGAGATGAATCCAAAGGGGACAAGCACAGGTGCATCTCTCAGGCTCCCTGTGTGCAGCAGCTTCAGGATCAGACCATCACTGCCTGAGCCACCTGCAGAGTGCAGGGGCAGGCAGGTAAATCCAGCTGCCCTCAGCAGGTTGGTCCATGCACCTTGTGTCCATCACAGGACAGGTCTTCCCACAGAACCTGCAGAGCCCGAGGCTCCCAAGCAGAGATGAGAACGTGGAGTGTGCAACCTTTTCTTCCAGAGATGGTTTTCAATCCAGTGCTCTTTAGAGCATGGCTGGAAAAGTTTCCAGTCTGGGACTAGTGAGTGATGACAAGGAACCCCTTCTCTGGGAGTCACATGGCTCCCGTGCTACTCATTGTCCTCTAAGTTCTTGTTTTGCTCTGTGTGAAAAAACCTCCAAGAAAACAGCAATGCAGCATTTTCTAAATTCTAATGAGCTGCTTCCTAATAGTTCTCTAATGAGCTGTGGCAAACAGCAAGGAAGCCTTGTTTGCTTTAATCTCTTTAACTACAGCCTATCCTACAGGCAAAGCAGCTCAGGGGACAAGGAGTGGACTTGAGGCTGGACTGACACCTCAGAGATCAGGTTTGTCCTCTGGGGTCTCTGGTGCAGGCCTGGAGATGCCAGCATGGGCATTAAACCATGGGGTGCTGGAGCTGTGGTTCAGTAGGAATCGACCCTCAAAGCTCTGCATCCTGCTCTCAGAGGAGATCCTGCCTTCACTGAGATTTGGCTGCTCTTGAACAGTTAAATTTTGAGGAAAACAGAACATTTTCAAGGAACAGAGGAGCAGATATGAGGGAGGTCTCAGGGAGATCTCACTGCAGCTTCCAGTGCATTTAGGGGACTTATAGAAAGGAGGGAGAGGGACTTTTTATATGGGCAGACAGTGACAGGGTAAGGGACAGTGGTTTTAAATAGAGGGCAGGGCTGGATGGGATCTTGGGCAGGAATTGTTCCCTGGCAGGGTGGGCAGGCCCTGGCACAGGGTGCCCAGAGCAGCTGTGGCTGCCCCTGGATCCCTGGCAGTGCCCAAGGCCAGGCTGGACATTGGGGCTGGGAGCAGCCTGGGACAGTGGGAGGGGTCCCTGCCATGGCAGGGGCGGTACTGGGTGGGCTTTGATGTCCCTTCCAAGCCAAACCAGTCTGGATTCCATGATCTGCATTAGTTGTACCCATCTGGGCTGGGTGCTTGGCCCTGTCCCTGGCACAGATCATCACACCCAGACAGCTCTGCCCCTCGTACTCCTGGACAAACAGAGCTGCTCCTCAAGGGCAGAGCTGGCACAAAGATCCTCACAGGAGAACACTTGGATAGAGGCAGTCAGGTCTCTGGCCACATTCCAGCAGGGCAGGAACTTACCCAAAGTACCTTCTGTGCCTGTTTCTGCCCCTGCCTGGCAGCTGGTGGTGCCTTCATTGTGCTGTCCGAGGACATCCCTGTATCTATAGCCACTGGTTTCCAAGTTTCAGTCTGCAGAACCCAGCAGGCCCCTTTTGGCTCCAGAGCAGCCTGAAAAGCCCATCCAGCAGGAGAGGGTGACATTGAGAGGGTTACTCTGAGCACCTCAGTGCTTTTTGTCCTGGTGGGTTAGCATAGGATCAGTCTATTTTATCCTTTGGGATATTAAGGAAGCCTCCTGGGGGGATGAAGCCTCCAGAAGAGCTGAGCTGTGCCTCTCTTTGCCAATGATTATGAACAGTAAGAGTTCCACCTCATCACCTAATCCTCCAGGAGGCAATTTTTCTCCTCGTGGTGAGGGCACATCCAGCCAGGGTACAAGAAATAAAGTGCTCAGCTTTCCTGCATGTGCACAGAGAGGCCCAGAAAAGGAGGCTCCACCTGCAAACTCCTGCGGGAAAGCCTTGAGGAAATGCTGGCATCTTCAGTATTCCAGAGCTGAACTTCCCACCAGGGCGAGTGCTCAGGTGATAACTCTTTGCTTTTGATCTATTGGATTTTGCAGTGACTTTGGTATGGTGATGAGACTGCAATATCCCATAATAGATGGCTCTTTCTAGCAAGAGCTCTGCTATAATTGTATTTATGAGCAGAATACTTATAGAGGCCTTCAGGGAGCTTCAAGTGTAAAAACATTCCTATAACAACATATAGACAGCCAACAGCTGAGCAATTAATTTCTGGGCTGAGAGTGGTGTTGGGGCTCTGTCCTGGTTTAGAACATCCATTAAAGCTGCAGAGGCTCTGCTGGAGGCCATGGGGAGCTGGACACTCCCTCCTTCCTCTCTGATTTCTGTGCCTAAGTTCACTAAAGCTAAAGAAGACCACTGAAGTTCTGGAGGAACCACAGATTTTTGGCACAGAATATCCTGGAAGGGACCCACCAGGACCCTCCAGCCCAGCTCCTGGCACTACACAGACACCCAAGAATCCCACCCTGTGCATCCCTGGCAGTGCTGTTCAAACACTCCCAAGTCTGTGGAGTCTGTGCAGTAACAGCCCCTCCTCCCAAGGGAAGAGGCAGGCACAGACCCCCGAGGTCCAGGTACCAAGATGGGAAGTGGGATCAGTTTCCTACACCTAATCCTGACTTGCTGAGTGTCCTCGTATCTGCTTTCCTCTCTGCTCTTTCCCTCCTCCTCCCCAGTCCCAAAGGCCTGGGTGATGCCATCATGATCTAGGTCTGGTCCAAAAAAAATCTACATCCCTTGATAGGAATCTCAGAGCCTGTGTTTGTCACTGCTTTGGCTGAAATTACCTAAATAATGGGATATCTCACACGATGCCAATCCCCCACAGAGTGGCATTAATCAGCCTTGTTCTGCAGGGGAAGGAATTATATCGCTGTTAAAGATCACTTATTTACAGTTTCTGATTAGTAGGGTGAGAGAAAAGGAGATTGTTTTCATCGTTTTATGAAAAAAAACCCAAATCAACAGGCTCTTCAAATAATTATGAAGTTTTAAATTAAAACTGTTGAAATACTTTCCCTTCCGTGGATAAACCCTGTCTTGGAAAATGGCAAGAATTTAGCAAGTGGGAAAGGGCCTCAAAATGTACATAACAGGATTAAAAATAAATTCTGTTTTTACAATATGGACAGTTCCTGTTTTATAAAAAAAAATGCATTGAAAATTGATTTGTATCCTCCAAACACCTTGGAAGGGGTTCAGGCTGGCCAGGACAGACTCCAGTCTGCGTTCTCAAGAGCTGCACAGCCCCTCCCAGAGCAGATGTGCAGAGCTGAGCCTAAACTGCTCAGTTTGGGAGTTAAACTCAGGAGCCAGGACTTTGTTGTGCCCTCCTGGTCTCTCACATAGCCCTGTCTGTGTCAGGATCAGCTGGGGGACAAGGCACAGAAGCAGAAAGGGCTGTTTTAGGGCTGGGGGCTGAGCTGCTCAGCCCAAGAGAGAGAATTAAAGGTACCTGAGCCCAGGTGGGTGCCTGAGCCATGCTCAAGGCTTTTCTCTGCTCTATTTTGGGAAAATGTGTCTTTCATAACCCAGGTTTCTGGTCATTGAATAGCTTTGTACACTGCTTAATTTTGTGGTGAGTTTGCCTCTTTATGCCTTGGAATGTCTTAAACCATTTACAAACAGCCTAAATATTCCTCAGCAGTGCAGCCCCACTAAAGCCAGTGCCAGCTGATAGCTGCTCACCAGAAGCAGAAGTAGAGAAGAGAAATAGAGCTCAAACCCCCTTTATGGTGTTAAGTCATTAATTCCCCCTGTCCCAGGAGACAGAGCAGCGACCTGGGCAGGAATTGGCCGGGGTAGGAGAACGAGGCTTTGTGTCCCCTTGGTTTTGTCCCAGAGAGGGGATCCCAGGGCAGAGCTGGGATAAACAACCAAGCAGAGCTGGAACATCAGACAGACCCAGAGCCCCATGGCAGGGACCCCACCGGGGGGCAGGGGGGTCCTCTGCAGCACAGGTTCCTGGGTTCAGCTGGCCACCTGCAGCTGCCAGGGTGAATTTTCCTGTTCTCCTCTTTCAGGGAGGGTGTTTCTGTGTTTCTCCTCATCTCCTCGATGCACCAGGATCACTGCAGCTGGAGATGCAGTGCTTGGGGTGAACTCTGCCTTAGAGCCCCACCAGAGAGGTGTGTTGTGTTTATCTCTGAGCCTGGCCCCTGGCAGAGTTGTCCTATTTACCCAGAATATGCTTTGCAAACCCATATTGTGTTTTCACGTGTAATAAAGAGACAGGAAACATTCTTAGGGATGCTGGGAAAAACAGGAAATGAAAGTTTGGGGAGAGAACAGCTGCTGCTGGTGCTTGCACTTCCTTTGGAATCCTGGTCCCTCTTTGCTCCCCCAGTGATCCTCGTGGGGTGAGCCCAGATCTTCCTCAGCAGATGGAATCCCATGGGATCGGAGCTCCTACCTGGACCTACAGAGCCCTGGACCTGTGAGTGCTGACCTGAACCCGAGACTGGCAGCAGGACTGAAGGCAGGGTTGGAAAAGGCCAAAGAGGTTGAAAAGGAGATATTTGGAAGGCAAAAAGGTCAAAAGCTGCTCCCTAAAGCAGAGGGCCACAGGCACTGCAGGAGGAGTGCAGGGCACCGATGGGGGTTGGCTCTGCTGGCAGGGGGAGGGAGCAGGAACAGGGTGTGGAAGGGACCTGAGATGCCAGCTGGCCTTTGGCATTTCCCTGAGTTTGGTGGCATTTTAGGAGTGGGGGTGGCAGAAGGGCACGAGCTGGAGGAGACATGGTATGGAAGCAGTGATGTCCAAAGACCAGGCTGGCTATGGATGCTGGGGAGATTGGAGGGGCCAGCAGGTGCCTTCCCTCCTCAGATAATGGCTTCCAACCTCATGGCCTAAAGGCTATACATTGATTTTTTTTGGTCCTTAAATAATAGGGCACCTTGCAAAGTTTCCCTGAGCCCACAGCAGGTACTGGTGCTGAGCAGGGCTGGCCAAGAGCCAGCAGGAGCTGGGGGTTTGCTGGGCCAGGGGAGGAGCAGTGGCCACATAAAAGGTGATCAGCCACACTTGAGCTGGTGTTTGGGCAGCCAAAGATGTGGGGTGAGACATCACCAAGGGTGAGAGGGAACTGGGCTGAACTGGGAGCTCAGGGCTGAGCTCCAGTGCTGAAGGGAGGGACAGGGGATGGAGAGTGAGTGACACCCAGACAGGGATGGCACCGGGAGGGGCAAAACTCTGCTGGAAGATGATGTGAAGGACAATAAGAGGAGCTTCCACCAGTGTGACAGCAGCAAAAATAGGTAATAAGGAGACTGGGTTTGCTGCTGAATGAGAAGGGGGTGACTCAGTGGGGACAGTCCCTGTCTCCCTGTCTCTTTTTGTCTTCTCCACTGATGTCTCCCAGACCTTTGGCATTGGGGTAAAGGTTCAAAGAGAACAACTCCAGTAGTGCAGGAGGGCTGAGACAGGGATCTTGGGAAATCTGATCCCTTTGGGTTTCTGGGAGAAAAAAGGATTCAACTGAGGGGTGTCTTCCAGAAAACAAAGATGTTGGTCATGGGGCTGGTGCTCATGTGACAGCCCAGGAGAGGCTGAGGGAATTTCCTTATTCAGCCTGGGGAAGGGAAGAGTGAACCTAAATACCAACCTGCCAGTACTTATAAGGAGGTTTTGAGAAGATGGAAACAGGATCTTTACTGAGGAATTCGGTGGGAAAATAAGAGTCTGTGGTTAAAGCCTGAAGTAAGGGAGGTTTTAATGGAACATAAAAGAAATACAGAGAAAGGCAGGGAAATGGTGGAATAGAGCCTCAAGCAGATCATGGGATCTCCTCCTTGGAGAACTTCAAGCCCCAGCTGGACAAAGACCTGAGCAGCCTGGTCTGACACAGGATTTGTGTCTGGAGATGGAGGGAGGACTCCTGATGTCCCCTCCTGACTGAGTCCCTCTGTGAGGCAGCTCACAGTAATCAGGGCAGACTCTGATTAAAGGTTTAAATGTGAGCCCTGGTGTGGGGCTGCTCTGTGCCCCTCCTCTGGTGCATCTGGCTCTGGCCTGGGTCACAGATACCCTGGGACCCTTGTGCTGGGGGGCAAAGCCCTGTGCAAGGCTCTGCCCTGCATTGCTGTGAGTGCTGGCACAGCTGAGGACAGTGTGGGTTGTGGAGGTCACTGGATCTGCAGTCTCACTTCCCTTGCCAAAACAACCTCCCCAGCATGAGCAGAGCATTGCAAATACTTTGGAAAAGCTTTGCCTCTGAGGTGGCCCCTTGGAAATGGAGCCGATGTCCTCGTTGTCCTTCTCTCCTGGGTGTTGGCCCAGCTGTTGACTTGAAATATGACTTTGTCCCCAGGCAAATGACCATCCCTCCCTCCTTGAGGGGAGGATTTTGGCACACCTGTGTCAGTGCAGCTGTGCCAGGCTGTCTGCAGATCCTGGAGGGAGCCCACCCCCGTCTGGCTCACCCGGAGGGGATGTTCTCCTGCTGGGGTTGGTTTGTGGTGCTGGGAGTTCATGGCTTGATGGGCCTTTTCTTGGGAAGCTGCTCCAGGGCAGCCACTGCAGAGCCAGGGCACAGGGGGACATCCCTGTGTGTCACAGCTGCCCGTGGGGAAGCTCTGACACACGAGAGGACTCTGGCACATCTGCAGGATGCTGCAGAGCCTGGTACCCACCAGGGAGACCCTGCAGGGACCTGCCAGTCGGGGGCCCTTCCTGAAGGGGCTCATTGAGCTGCTCCTGCCTCCTCCTCGGGGGGCTGCTGGGAAGATGCAGAGCTGCTTCCACTGGAAACTGCCACTAATTGGACCTTATTAACGATTTACTTCTGTTTCACAATAAAGCC
>JACBWW010001941.1:0-10962 GCA_020086605.1 Lanius collurio | reverse complement strand
GGCACCCCAAGGTTCCACCACTCCCTGTATCTGCAGCCTCCCCCCAGACCCTGGAGGGTTGGCCCCCCACCCTCAATCCAGTGGGTGACCAGTGTGGGGGATCCACGATTTTCCCGGGGGTGAATCTTGGTGTTTCTGAGGTTTTTTGGGTACATATTGGTGGTTTGTTTTTTTGTGGGTGCTGAGTACTTTTATTTTGGGGAGTGTTTTGTCTTACTCTTCATGTTTTTGAAATTTTGATGCTTGGTCCTGATATTTAGGGCAGTTTTGGGGTGAACCTTTTCTGAGGTTTTTTTGGTACATTGGTGCTGTGGTTTTTTTGTGGGGGTTGAATCTTTATATTTTGGAGGCGGTTTTGGCTGAATCTGTATGTTTTGGGAGTGTTGCAGCTGTGTCCTGATGTTCGGGGGACTTTTGCTCTATATCTTGATATTTTGGAGGTTTTTACAGACACAAGATGTCCAGTGTTGGACTTGGTCATGAGGAACCCCCAGGCCAAGGTGCTCAATCCTTGTTTTTCCCCCCAAACCAGCATTTTTCATTGCCAAGGCCAGATGGAGGAGGAGGAAAAGCCCCGGAGATGCCGCCCGAGGAGGGGCTGCAAACGCAGCCCACAGAGATCCAAGGAGGAAAGAGCCCCCCTGTGCCGGGAAGGCGGCCGGAGATCCAGGCAGAGCTCGGAGCTGGGGGAGAAGCCTCAGGGTGGGGAGAAGCCCCACAAGTGCTTGGAATGTGGGAAGGGCTTCAGGTGGAAATCCTGGCTGAGGGTACACCAGAGGGTCCACACTGGGGAGAGGCCCTATGAGTGTGGGGAGTGTGGGAAGGGCTTCACCAACAGCTCCAACCTGATCCAGCACCAGATGATCCACACTGGGGAACGACCCTATGTTTGTAGGGAATGTGGGAAGAGCTTCAGCTACAACTCCACCCTATGGAGACACCAGCGCACCCACACCGGGGAGAGGCCCTACGAGTGTTCTGAGTGTGGGAAGAGGTTTGGGACCAGCACCAATGTCCTCCTGCACCAGCGCATTCACACGGATGAGAGGCCCTTCCACTGCCCCGACTGCGGGAAGGGCTTCAAGCACAACTTCAACCTCATCGCCCACCGGCGCATCCACACCGGGGAGAGGCCCTACGAGTGTCCCCAGTGTGGGAAGAGCTTCTCACAGAGCTCTCACTTGACCCGACACCAACAGAGGCACCGCTAAGGGAAGCCCTGCGAGTGCCCCGAGTGCGGGAAGAGCTTCGTGTGCTGCTCCAGCTCCATCCCCCGTGGGAGGATCGGCGTTGGATGATCCCCAGTGACCCCCGTTGGGCAGAGCCCTGGTGACCCCCGTTCTGGGTGATCCCCACTGGGTGGTGGGAAGGTGTTGGAGAGATTTCTTTGTCTTCTCCTTGTGCTGCTGGGATTTGGTTGTTAATAAATTCCCTCTCTGTGCCCAGGCTGGGTCAGTTGTGCCTGTGACAGTGCTCGGGGCGGGATCTCTCCCGCTCCTTCTCTCAGCTCCTGGGCCTTTCCTTGTATTTCCTGTCCCTGTGCAGTAGCAGAGGTCATTGACAGAGTGCTTTTGGTGCCTTCCAGTATCCAGGCAGGGCAGTCCCAGCCCTGGGGATAGCAAGGGGCTTGTGGGGGTCCATCGTTTTTGGGACATCCCCACTGGAGGAGGGTGTTCCCCCTTGGTGTAGCCCCGGCCCTCAGGCAGCGCTCAGCCAAGCAGAGAACCGGGCTCAGGTGCACCGGCACTGCCGGCACAGCCTCCAGGTGTCCACCCGATTCCTCGTGGGTCACAGAGGTGAGCGTGGGGCAGAGCGTGTCCCCTCGGGCCCTGCCCTGGGAATGTCCCTGGAGCCCTTCACAACCTCCCAGGGAATCACCTCAGGGCCCTCCGCCCTCCTTGTTGCCGTCTCCGGGGTCTCTTGACCCTCCCCACGACCTCCGTGCCTCCCTTTGTCCATTCCAGGCCTTCCCAGTCCATTCCTGTCTCTCCCAGTCCCTCCCAGCCCCGCGTGGCACTGCCGCCCCTCAGCCAATCAGAGCGCGTCTCTCTGATGACTCATCAGTTGCCAGGCAGACCCGCAGCGCCGAGTGCCCCGGGCCGGGCTCGGCCTCCCAGTGCCGCGCGCTTCATTCCCAGTCCCTCCCAGTGCCAACATCGGATCTCCCAGTTCCCCCACAGTCCCTCTAAGACGCTTTCAATCCTTCCCAGTCCCTCTCAGTCCATTCCCAGTCCACTCCCAGCCCATTCCCAGACCTCCACTCTCTCTCACGGTGTCCCCCACCCAAATCCCCTTTCTCTTAGAGCTACCCCAGTCCCTTCCAATCCATTCCCAGTCTTTCCCAGTGCCACCACAATCCCTCTCAGTGCAAACTCAGGGCCTCCCAGGACCCCCACACTCCGTACCAGTGCAAATCCAGGCCCTCACAGTGTCCCCACAGTCCCTCTCAATCCTTCCTAACTCCTCTCAGTCCATTCCCTGTCCATGCCAGCCCTTCTCTGTCCCCTCTCAGACCCCCACTCTCTCTCCCAGTGGCCTCTCTGTGGCCCCCAATCCACTCCCTTGTCTCTCAGTGCCCCCGCAGTCCCTCCCACTCCATTCCCAGTCCCTCTCAAAGCCACACAAAACCTTGCTGCTCTCTCCCAGTGCCCCCCAATGTGCCCAATTCTCTGGTGCCCTCGAGCTCCCTGCCCGGCCCTGGCCGCCTGCTCTGCTCCGTGATGGATTTCTACCCTGTGCGGGTGCAGCTCAGGTGGTTCCAGGGCCAGCGGGAGCTCTCGGGGCACGTGGTGGCCACCGACATTGTCCCCAACGGCGACTGGAGCCACCAGCTCCTGGTGCTGCTGGAAACTCCCCCCGGGGCGGGGTCAGCTCCAGCTGCCCGGTGGAGCACGTCAGCCTGGAGCAGCCCCTGAGCTGGCACTGGGGCACGGCCCGGCCCCCACAGCGCCCGGGGGAGAGGGGGAGGCACTGGGGGGACTGGGAGGGAGATTGAAGGATGTTGGGGAGGGTGAGATGGGGTTTTTGGGGTGCTGGTAGACACTGGGAGGAGTTGGGAGTTGCTGGGTGTAACTGGGAGGGATTTGAGTGAGCCTGGAGGGGTTGTAAGGAGATCGGGGCTGGGAAATGGGGGGTTGGAATGAGGTTGATTGTGCTGGGAAGAGACTGGGAGGGGTCTTGGTGAGTCCTGGTAGGGCTGGGAAGGGACTAGGAGGGATCTGGGTGTCCTGAGGCAGTGGGGCGGCAACTGGGAGGGACAGAATGGCCTTTGGTGGGTCCTGGAGAGGCTGGGAAAGAATTGGGAAGAGATTTCAGGGGGTCCTGGGTGGGCTGGGGGCAACTAGGAGTGTGCTTGGAGGGTCTTGTGGTGTCTGTGAGAGGATTTTGGGGGTCATAACCCCTGCGGACCCCCCAGAGATGCCTCCAGACGCCGCCCGCAGCAAGATGCTGACGGGGATCGGGGGCTTCGTGTTTGGCTTCGTGTTCCTGGCACTGGGGCTCGGCTCCTACCGGCACAAGAAGGTCGGTAAAGGGCGTCCGGTGTCGTGTCCCCCTCCCCCGGAGCTGTGTGCTCCCCCTGGACCCCAGCCCGGTGTCACCCCCTTTGCTCTGCCCACAGAGCTCCAGCGTCACCGGCAGCCGCAGCCCCTCCCCGCAGCCTCGCGCCCGCCCGGGACCCCCCCGCTCCGTCCCCGGGCTGGTTTTGGGGGGGTCGTGTGTCCCCCCTAGCCCCGCTCACACTCTGCCCCCGCCAATCTGCTCCCAGTGTTCCCAATAGAGCTTCCCAGTTCGGATCGGTCCCATTTATCGGGGGGTAGTGGGGAGGGACTTTGGGGGATCCCGGGGGGGGAGGCGAGAGCTGAGGGGCAGAACCGGCCGCGGGATGGGTCGGGAATGGGGACCCGCCTGTATCACCCCTCCGTGTCACCCCACTCTGGGGACTCCCTGGGAGTCACCTTAATCCCAAAACGGCAATCAGAGAGCCCCAGAAGGCGCCGGGACCCCCCTAAGCCGCCCCACAGCTCCCAAGGACACCCCAAGAGCTACGGAAAAATTACCGCCAAAAACCAGCGCACAAAGGAGCCAATCAAAGAAGGCGCTGCGTAGCGCTCAGCCAATCAGATCGCGCGGCTTTGATGACTCACGAGTTGCCAGGCAGACCCGCAGCGCCCAGCGCTCCCCATCCGCACTCCACCTGCGCCCCCCCCCCCTCGCCCCCAGCGCCCCCCACCAGGGGAATTTGGGGAGGGGGCTCGTGGGGGGCGCCCAGGTAGGGCCCAGAGCCCCGCGCTGCCCCAGCCCGACCTGCCCCGGCTCCATCCCGGCTCCTCCCGCGGGATGCGACCGCCTTGGGAAAGGGGGGGGGCAAGGGTGGGCGCTGGGCCCGGGCGGAGCAGGAGAAGGGATGGAGGAGGTCTCTCGGGGGTCCCCGAGCGGCGTTTTCTCTTAGGGGGGATTTGCAGCTCGCAGCTTCCAAAATCGAACCCCAAATACCTTTACGTGTACCCGGGAGGGTTTCACTGCGGGGGGGTATATTTAGATCTGTCCTGGTTTAGGACAAATCAAGGGGAAAAAATCTCCAAAGGAGCCCCTTATAGGAGAAAAATCCCCCACAACTTCCCCCCTCCCCCACCACCGGGTTCGGGAGGGATTTCCTCAGAGGAGAAGTAGAAAAAACTTGTTTATTAAGAAACAGCAAAAGAAAAAAAAACAACACTCCCCAGCACGAGAAAACAAAAACAGCCCGAGATGACAACGGATGTTGTCACCAGTCCAAGAGAGGGTGAGCAGTCTCTCTGCCGAGGAGGGTGCAAAGCTTCTCTCAAGTGCAGACTCCGGGGGAGCTCCTGGCCCGGAGCAGGTCCGATGTCTTCAGGGAGGGGAGGAGAGAAAGAAGGGGAAGAACAAAAACAGGGGAAAAAGGAGAAAATAAGAAAAAAAGCAAAGCTAGCAAAGCGAGCAGGCAGCAAGCAAGCAGCAGCAGCAAAGCCAAGCAGCTAGCAGGCAGAAGCAAGGCCAAGCAGCAGCAGCAGCAGCCAGAGGAGGGGACAGGTTAAAGACAAAACAAACTGAGGGCACGGGAACAGAAGCCACGATTGGGATATAAAGCACGAAGATGTCCTGTCACCCCAGGACATTCCACCCCTTATCCCATATCGTGGACATGTTACTGAACATAATGTAGAAACTTTCTTCTCACTTTCTCAGACCTTCCACACTTACACATTTCCTTCCATTTTCACTTGCTCAGACCTTCCACACTTACACATTTCCTTCTGTCTCATGTCTGTATGATCTAACATACAGACAATGGCGGTAACACTTATCAAACAATAATATCATCCCACAATCAGATCTCCCTGAGGTACACAACGAGTTGTTCCATCTTCCTGCATTATCCACCAGGTATAACCTGGTCCTTGAGCAAAGACAATCCCACGAATGGGTTTGCCTGTACTCGAGGCAGGATTAATCCATACTGTCTTCCCCAACAAACCTCTGACATGGGCCACTGGGACTTTATCTCCATCTACTATATTAAGAGACTTAGACTGGGCCGGACCTGCTCGGTTGGTGGAACCTCGAGTGTTAACTAACCAGGTGGCCTTTGCTAAATGCTGCTCCCAGTTCTTAAAAGATCCCCCACCCAATGCTTTCAAAGTGGTCTTCAACAGTCCATTGTATCTCTCCACTTTACCTGCAGCTGGTGCATGATAGGGGATGTGGTACACCCACTCAATGCCATGTTCCCTAGCCCAGGTGTTAATAAGATTATTTTTAAAATGAGTCCCATTGTCTGACTCAATCCTCTCAGGAGTACCATGCCTCCAAAGGACCTGCTTTTCAAGGCCCAAAATGGTGTTGCGGGCTGTAGCATGAGACACCGGGTAGGTCTCCAGCCATCCCGTAGTGGCTTCTACCATGGTGAGCACACAGCGCTTGCCTTGGCGGGTCTGAGGCAGTGTGATGGAATCAATCTGCCAGGCCTCCCCATACTTGTATTTAGACCACCGCTCCCCATACCATAGGGGCTTCACCCACTTGGCCTGTTTGATGGCAGCACATGTCTCACAGTCATGAATAACCTGAGAAATGCTGTCCATGGTTAGATCCACCCCTCGGTCTCGTGCCCACTTATAGGTGGCATCTCTGCCCTGATGACCTGAGGCATCGTGGGCCCATTGTGCTAGGAACAGCTCTCCTTTATGCTCCCAGTCTAGATCTATCTTCAACTCCCCTATCTTTGCAGCCTCATCTACCTGCTGATTGTTCTGCTGCTCCTCATTAGCTCTGCTTCTGGGGACATGAGCATCTACATGGCGAACCTTCACAGGTAGTTTCTCTAACCGAGTAGCGATGTCTTTCCATTCTTCAGCAGCCCAAATAGGTTTTCCTCTGCGCTGCCAGTTCGCCTCCTTCCATCTCTTCAGCCATCCCCACAAGGCATTGGCTACCATCCATGAATCAGTATAGAGATAGAGCTTTGGCCACTTCTCTCAGCAATATCCAGGGCCAATTGAACAGCTTTAAGCTCCGCAAGTTGACTCGAACCACCTTCTCCTTCGATGGCTTGTGCAACCTGTCGTGTGGGGCTCCATACAGCTGCTTTCCACTTCCGGTTCATCCCCACGAGCCGACAGGAACCATCGGTAAAAAGAACGTAGCGCCTTTCTTCTACTGGCAACTGATTATACGGTGGAGCTTCTTCAGCACGTGTCACTTGCTCGTCTCCCTCTTCACCAGTAAGACTAAAGCTTTCGCCCTCAGGCCAATTTGTAATTACCTCCAAGATCCCAGGACGATTTAGGTTCCCAATTTGGGCACGCTGGGTAATGAGGGCAATCCACTTACTCCATGTAGCACTGGTGGCATGGTGGGTGGAGGGAACCTTTCCTCTAAACATCCACCCCAGCACGGGTAGTCGAGGTGCCAGGAAGAGTTGTACTTCGGTACCAATCACCTCTGAAGCAGCTTGGACTCCTTCATAAGCGGCCAAGATCTCCTTCTCCGTAGGGGTGTAGTTACTTTCAGACCCTCTGTAGCTCCGACTCCAGAATCCCAGCGGTCGGCCTCGGGTCTCTCCTGGTACCTTCTGCCAAAGGCTCCAGGACAGGCCATGGCTCCCGGCTGCAGTGTAGAGCACATTTTTCACCTCTGGTCCTGTCCTGACTGGACCAAGGGCTACTGCACGAGCGATCTCTTGCTTGATCTGGGCAAAGGCTTGCTGCTGTTCAGGGCCCCAATAGAAATCATTCTTCTTACGAGTTACCAAGTAAAGAGGGCTCACAATCTGACTATATTCCGGAATGTGCATCCTCCAGAAACCTATAGCACCCAAGAAAGCTTGTGTTTCCCTCTTGTTGGTCGGTGGGGACATAGCTGTGATCTTATTGATGACATCAGTAGGAATCTGGCGCCGTCCATCTTGCCATTTTACTCCCAGGAACTGGATTTCCCGAGCAGGTCCCTTAACTTTACTTTTCTTAATGGCAAAGCCAGCTTCCAGGAGAATTTGGATGATTTTCTCTCCTTTCTCAAACACTTCCGCTGCTGTGTTTCCCCACACAATGATATCATCAATGTATTGTAGATGTTCTGGAGCCTCACCCTTTTCTAACGTAGTCTGGATCAGTCCATGACAGATAGTAGGACTGTGCTTCCACCCCTGGGGCAGTCGGTTCCAGGTGTACTGCACACCCCTCCAGGTGAAGGCAAACTGAGGCCTGCACTCTGCAGCTAGAGGAATGGAGAAAAATGCATTTGCAATGTCAATGGTGGCGTACCACTTTGCTGCCTTGGACTCCAGCTCGTACTGAAGTTCCAGCATGTCTGGCACAGCAGCGCTCAGTGCTGGGGTCACTTCATTCAATGCACGGTAATCTACAGTCAACCTCCATTCTCCTTCAGATTTACGCACAGGCCAGATGGGACTATTGAAGGGTGAGTGGGTTTTACTAACCACCCCTTGGCTCTCTAACTCTCGAATCATCTTGTGAATGGGGATCACAGCATCTCGGTTTGTTCGATACTGCCGGCGATGCACTGTCGAGGTGGCAACAGGTACTTGTTTTTCTTCTACCTTCAGGAGTCCTACGGCAGATGGGTTCTCTGATAATCCAGGCAAGGTGTTCAATTTCTTAATGCCCTCTGCCTCCCCAGCAGCTATTCCAAAAGCCCATCTGAATCCTTTAGGGTCTTTGTAGTAGCCATTCCTGAGATAATCTATGCCCAAAATACACGGAGCCTCTGGGCCAGTCACAATTGGATGTTTCTGCCATTCCCTCCCAGTCAGGCTCACCTTGGCTTCCAACAGGGTCAATTCTTGCGATCCCCCCGTCACCCCGGCAATGGAAATGGGTTCTGTTCCCACATGTTCTGATGGCATTAGGGTGCACTGTGAACCAGTATCAACTAAAGCTTTGTATTTCTGTGGCTCTGATGTGCCAGGCCATAGAACCCATACTGTCCAGAAGACTCGGTTTTCCCTAACCTCTACCTGGCTAGAGGCAGGGCCCCTCTACGCCTGGTTATCCTTCTTTCCTGGGGCATATGTCTTAGAAGTTCCTTCAAGGGGATCGGACAAGTCATCGTCATCATTATGCCTGACAGTTCGACTGCGGGCAACTGGAGCTGCTTCCCTTTTCTTACCTTTCTTCAATTCATGTACTCTTTGTGCCAGAGCAGCAGTAGGCTTCCCATCCCATCTCTTCATGTTCTCTCCAGACTCACGTAAGAAAAACCACAATTCAGCTCGTGGGGTGTACCTTCTCTCCCCAGCAAGGGAACGCCTGCGTTGGATGCCAGGGGGGCCTCTAATTTGTACAGCTGAGATTTGGAGGAGGTCCTCCTTAATCTCCTCCCTCAGTTTCTTACGGCTTTCCTCTATTTTACCTTCTAATTCCTGCAGTCGTGTTTCCACAGCTGCAATTCTTGCATGAGTCGGGCCATGTACAGCATCTGCATATGCCCGAAGCTTCTTTGCCATTTCGAGTACAGTCTCATATACCTCATCCCCCTTCATTATTGCCAAAGCAGAAGCGTATTCAGGTGGCCCAAGTCGCACAAGTTTCCTCCACATTACAGGTGTGCACGGTACCAGGTCCGGATTCTTAGTTGTTATGTCATCTGAGAAAATGATCTCTACCACTGCCATCTCCCTCAGGCATTGGATGCCCTGTTCTATGGTCTTCCACCGTGTCTGCTGAACATAGAGGTCATCGGCACACAGATATCTTTGTACTACACTGTTCAGGACCCGTTCCCAGAGGCTGTGAGGGCCAGCCTCCCTCATCATGCCTTGGTCGATGACAGGATCATGTGACAGGGATCCCAAATGCCTCGCTTCAGTACCATCCAGAATGGTAGCCTCCCCTGCCGCGTCCCAAAGACGAGCTAGCCAACTAATTATAGATTCATCGGGCTGTCGCCTATAATCCTTCCTTAGGCCTCGAAGGTCCTTCAGGGAGAAGGAATCAATATTGGCTCCAGAATCTACGCCACTTGGTGTGGTTCCTGATTTTGGTGATGGTCCTTCTTCTGGATCATCATAATCATCCTCCACCTTTCGATCAGTCTTACTCTTGCACTTTCCACCTCTTCTATTAGCAGCAACAGCCATTGGTTGGGGCTTAGTCTCTAATTTAATTACTGGCCTGGAGTCTGGGATGTTGGCTGCAGCCTGAGTGACTGGGCTAGTAACTAATTTATCTCCCTGTTCCCTTTCCTTTATCTGCTGCCCTATAGTATCTAAAAGGGTGCGATAAGCAGATGCCAGGGCCCAGCTCACTGCACTGATTCTTTGCTCCTTGGTGTTACCATGGCACTTCTCTTTCAGATACTTAACCACCTCAGCTGGGTTCTGAATTTGTTCAGATGGAAAGTCCCAGACTACAGGATCAGAAAACTCCTTTAAAATTTGGCCCATATCCTCCCATTTCCCACACCACTCAAGATTTTTCACCCTTGGCTGTACTCCTAAATCAGGAGTCTTACCAGCCCCTTTAGAAAGCTCGGCCTTCATCCTATATAAACTGCAGACAGTATAAAGAAAAGTTACCAAATTAAATACCAGAAAGATGGTGTCCTTGGCAGTCAGGGAGAACTGAACATTTTCTAATACAGATGTAAACGATTCGGAGGAGAAAAAGGAAAGCAAAGGCTGAAAAGCCTCCTCCCCTGATTCCCCCATAACAAACTTAGCACATAGCCACAACCACGAATCATACATTCCTGAAACCGATAACAACATTTTTATAAACCCCTTGCAAATAATCACACTCAAGCCCAGCCCGATAAATATTCTGGTTAGTGCCCCCCTGCTGCAAAAGCTACGCATTAGGGACAATACCGGGGCTATTTGTGGATAGGCAAATAAACCTAGGGACCACAAAGGTATTAAAATTTCAAAAAACCCTAATGACCAGAAACAGAGGCAGGCTTTCACTCCAAATGCCATTATAACTTCAAACAGAGACATACCAATACTCCCACGAAACAGCCGAAGCCAAAACGCTACCAGAATAGTTTTTTCCACTTTGTCCGGCTTCCCCGTACGGGCCACCAAATATTTTGTCCTGGTTTAGGACAAATCAAGGGGAAAAATCTCCAAAGGAGCCCCTTATAGGAGAAAAATCCCCCACAACTTCCCCCCTCCCCCACCACCGGGTTCGGGAGGGATTTCCTCAGAGGAGAAGTGGAAAAAACTTGTTTATTAAGAAACAGCAAAAGAAAAAAAAATAACACTCCCCAGCACGAGAAAACAAAAACAGCCCGAGATGACAACGGATGTTTTCACCAGTCCAGGAGAGGGTGAGCAGTCGCTCTGCCGAGGAGGGTGCAAAGCTTCTCTCAAGTGCAGACTCCGGGGGAGCTCCTGGCCCGAAGCAGGTCCGATGTCTTCAGGGAGGGGAGGAAGGAAAGAAGGGGAAGAACAAAAACAGGGGAAAAAGGAGAAAATAAGAA
>JACBWW010001940.1:0-10963 GCA_020086605.1 Lanius collurio | reverse complement strand
CATGTCCCCTGTCCCTCAGCTGTCCCCTGTCCCTCAGCTGTCCCCTGGCCCTCGGTCGTTCCGTGTCCCTCGGCTCTGTGGGGCCGGGGGTGGCACCAGGACCTGGGGGAGCCCTGGGGGACAACAACCCTGAGCCCCAGCTGGGCCAGTTCCCCCAGTTCCACCTGGGGTGTGCTGGGGCCCTAGGGGCCCTGTAACAGTACCTAGGCCTTAGAGTAAGAGACACGCAGCTTACTGCCTGAGACCAATAGAGAAAGTACACGTTCCACCTATAACCAATAGAAACTGGGGCCCTAAGGGCCCTGTAACTGTACATAGGCCTTAGAGCAAGGGACACACAGCTTACCCACCTGGGACCAATAGAGAAAGTACACGTTCCACCTATAACCAATAGAAAGTATAAAGTATACACCTGGGGCCAATAGGGGAATGACACGACCGCCTGGACGGGACCGAGAGAACTGTATAACTGTGTGTAATAAACAACAATAAACGGAGTATGTTAGATGCATCATGTTGGTGTCGATGCTCCCCCCTGCTTCTGGCCGCGGCAAGTGGTGACCCCGGAGTGTGCACCATAGCGGACGAGAGAAGAAGCGTGTGAAGTTCCCCGGCGTCCAAGAGGGATGGTAAGGAAGGTGGCCACCTCTGACGGAGAAGTCAGGCAGACTTAGGTCTGGTCGGGATGGGTTCTGCCGTATCGGCAGCTGAAAAGGCGACCCTGGAAGGGGTGCTCTGCTGGGTGGAGCGGACAGAGTATAAGATTACACGGTCTGAACTAATGGAACTGTTATCCTGGATGAAACGGCATAGTCTAATGTCAGACACTGCGCAGGTATTTGAGTTGTCGACATGGAGGAGAGTAGGCGAGGAACTATGGAAAGCTGTACAGGGGGGTCAGAAAGGAGCTAAGATCCTGGCACGCACTTACCGTAACGTGCGCCTTGTGCTGGAACAACTACACGCTGAGGCAGAAGTAGATAGAGCCCTGGAGAGAGTGGCTGCCGCTGCACGGGGGGCGGATGACTCCCGAGATGATACCGAGTCGCGGAGTCCAGAGGGGTGTGGGGATCAGGAAGAGAGTGTGCAGGATTCAGAAGAGACGTTGCCCTACGACGGTAGTTGGGACTTTCTTTTACCTCCGAAAAGCCCCCCCCCCCACTCGCGGTCCCCGCGCACTTTCGAGGGGCATTTGATGATATTATCCCCCCCTATATCCCGGAGGAAGAGGTTAAACCCTCTGCGCCCCCGGAGGAGATGGATACGTCCCCGTATAATATCCCGCTGCCAGAGGAGAGACTCCCCTTGGAGAGGGAATTAGCAGAACAAAGGAAAGTGCTTGTGAACTTGTTAGAGGAGATGAAGCAATTAGACAGGAATGCGGAGAAGCCTCTCAGAGCTGAGGCTTATCGGAAGGCTTCAGAGGCTGTGAAGGGTGGGCTGCAACACTTAGAGCGCCAGCTCACTCGATCAGAAGACGGGGGGGGGCTGGAAAAGCGCAGGGGGGTACGGAGAAGAGATCAACGCCGCTCACGCCGGAGCAGCGCCGCGGGCTTATAGGGTGGGCGGAGGAAGGGGAAATGTCTGAGGAAGAACTGAACGACTATTTGATATCTAAATATGGTGATGAGGCGCGTCTTACTGAGGCTGAGAGGGAGCGTATCCGTGACATGAGAGATCAACTGGGGATCCGGCCGCGGCTACCCGGCCGGGACCTCACCGGTTGAGCCCCTGCAGCCACCACCTCGCGCTCCCGTAGAGACTGGAGCCCTGAACCACGCCCCCGAAAGGCCCGCAGCCCCGAACCACGCCCCCGGGAGGACTGTAGCCCCGGGGCCCGCCCCCGGACCAACCGTAGCCCCGACCCGCCCCCCCGGAAGGACTGCAGCCCTGGCCCGCCCCCCCGAAAGGATCGCAGCCCCGAGCCACCCTGGGACCCGACATTCAATCCCGCTACGCGGTGGAGGGGTCTTGTCACGAATGCCGAACTCAAATATGGCCCCAATCCAATTATGTTGGGCCTCTTCTTCTATTTCTTTGGTTTTGTTTTCAACTGATTCTAATTGAGAAATATCTTTTTCTACTTCTTGCGTCATGTTTGGGATATGGATACAACAATGATCAATCTTTTCACTCAAATAACTGCAAACTCCATGTTCTTTTAGTAATAGCATGTCTAGAGCCATCCTATTCTGCAGGGTCATTCTGGTTGTTGCTTGTAACTGTAGATTCAGATCTTTAAACCCTTTCTTAGTAGCTGCAGCCAATCGTTCAGTTTGCCTTAACAGTCGGTAAAGCATTTCTCTATTCCGGTATGATGCAACTTGGGCAAAGATAGATTCTAAGGCCCATCCAAATTTTACTCCACTATCGGGTTCATGCCATTCATCTCCTGTTTCTATGTCATCTCCAATTTCCCTTTTCCTTCTAGGATTTTCTGAGTCCAATTTTGTTTGCCTCCAGAAAGGACATAAGGTGGGAACTCCTAAAGTAATTGGGGTTACTGGCCCATCGATGGGAATGTGAGTGGTCCACTGTCTATGCCCTGTCACGCAAACTAAGTTTCCAGGGCTCCTGATAGTGGTGGATCTGCAATCAACCACTTCTTTCCCTTCTAGTTTTCCTTTAATTGTATGATTATAGCTCCTACATTCGCATCTCCACTTCAATAATAGCTTTACTGGTACCAGCCCTATCTGTTCTTCTGGGGTGTCACAAGTAAATACTTGCAAACAGTTCCAAATTTCTATGTTATTGTGTTAAGTTCTCTCAATTGCTCTTAACGCTTTTGCATGTGTTTGGTTCCTTTTCCCCGTCCATTGAACACACCAATTAATTTGTCCTATATAACTATAGGTTTCGAGTAAGCTCGGTCCCCACACAGTTCCCCACTCATCTTTTAATGGTGGTGTCAACGTTATATTTTGACATACTTCTTCATTCTTCTGTGTCTTAATTCGTAAGGTTATTTTATTACATGGTTCTCTAACTGGCCCTGTTATAATACATTGGCTTTTCTCGCTCACCCACCCATGATACCCTGGTAATTTTTCACACTCTTTCTTTGGTATCTTCCTAATTAATTGACACCCTTTTATCCATTTTACTTGCTCTCTGGGTACTAACCTGCAGGTCCAAGTAAAATTGACATAATTTTCTGGCATATTGACAACTGGAATTATGCCCCAAGGTATAGGATCACCTGCTGCCTGTGGTAAAGGCAAACATGCTGTAATCTGTGTTACATTCTGAACCATTCCAAAGTCTCTTATCAATCCTACTACCAAATTTTCTTGCTCCTGTCCTCTGTGAAATGTGAGAGTTGCGTTCCCTGCTTCTCGTATTTTTCTGTGGGACTGTCGTCTCTTCGTCAAAGAGACGGTATATATTCCATGTGTAGGGTTCACTCCCTGATTCAGGTGGGACCAGGCTCTAACCTTTCTTTTTCCATAGTCTGAATAAGATCCACATACTACTATACATAAGTATTGCCCCTCGATTTTTCCCATTATAGGATCAGAATAATTCAGCCATCCAATTCCTCGTTTTCCCATGTCTTTCCAATTAGTTTTTCCTTGTGCTGGGTCCCATAGTTTTTGTGGTCCCATTTTCCACCATGTGACTCGCAAAGAGGATCCACAGTCTTTCTGATGGGTGAATGAACAGTTAATTTTTAGAGGCGGACCATTCCACAAGTCCACCACCACAGTGGGAGGATTAACTTTTACTTCTCCTACCGTATGATTTTCCCAAGACATGACCGTTAAATTTGTTTGTTTATAATCAAAACTATACCTGATCTGAACCAAACACCTGTATTTTCCCGTTTCGCTCAGAGCTACCCGAAATAATTGAAGGGTTGTAGGACCTTGTTGTATATCTTTATCCCAAACAGTAACAATTCCTGTACTCACTCGTTTTTGATTTCTTTTCCACATGGCCTTTACCTCTGTGGCTCCGGCTCCCTGGTCGTCAGTAATCGTGCAAGTCAGATTGACATTCATTCCTGTCATTACAGCTACATGAGGTTCGGAAACAGAGACAATAACAAATCCATTAATTGTCACGAATTTTAACAAAATTAAGAACAGAATAATCAAAAATGCTGTTTTGCACGAATTATCATCCGGGTTGGGGAGACCACTTGGGTTTCCCATTGAGCTGGAACTTTCTTGACTCGGGTGTAGTGGATCCATGTGTCGTTTCCTTCTACCTTTACTGCAGTGAAGGTCGTTAGGATCACTTGGTGGGGGCCGTCCCATGTTTCTCTCAGCGGGTCTGTATGCCAGTTTTTCACATACACATAGTGTCCCGGTTGTATATCATGTACGGGATTTTCCAAAGGAAGCGGACGATTCCACTGCAACGCGCTTCTCAAAGCAGTGAGAACTCTGTTAAGTGACATAACATAATTGAAAATTATCTGGTCACCTGACACATACATATCTCTTTTCAGTGTGGTAGCATGATAAGGTTTCCCATACAAAATTTCATACGGGCTAACTCCTATCCTTTCTCTGGGTTTAATTCTGATTCTGAGCAGAGCTAACAGTAGTGCCTGGGGCCATTGTAATTTTGCTTCTTGACAAATTTTCTTAACTTGATTTTTCAAAGTCTGATTCATCCTTTCTACCTGACCACTAGACTGGGGTCTCCAGGGAGTATGAAGGTTCCATGTAATACCTAGCATCCGAGCTACATCCTGAACTACTCCTGCCACAAAGTGCAGTCCCCTATCTGATGACAATCCTAGTGGTACTCCAAACCTGGGAATTATTTCTTTTAGCAGTGTCTTAACTACTTCTTTGGCCTAATTCGTTCTGCATGGAAAAGCTTCTGGCCACCCAGAAAAGGTACACACGTACACCAACAGATATTTGTAGTTCTGAGCTTTAGGTAGTTCAGAGAAATCTACTTGCCAGTAATCACCCGGTTCTGGCCCTGCCTGAATTTTTCCTAACTGAATTTGCTTCCTAACAATAGGATTATTTCTTAAACAGACTGGACGCATAGCATTCACCCGTTTCGCTAACATTAACATCTGGTTAGAAATTATTTCTTTCTTTAAAAATTTTACTAAAGCCTCTGCACCCCAATAGCATTTATTATGTTCAGTCTCTAGGATAGTTTTCATGATATTGGTGGGTACTAGAACTTGTCCTGAGGATGTTACATACCAGCCAGTGGCATTCTTCTGAGCTTGTGTTAGATTTGCAAGCTTCTCGTCTTCTACCGAGTATTGTGGTTTCTGAGCAAGGAAAGGGGTCACCGGACTTACCCTCGTAGGAATGACGGCCATTTGTGTCCATACTTCCCGTGCAGCACTCTTTGCGGCCATATCTGCCAGTCTATTCCCTTGAAATATCTTTCCTTCTTCTCGTTGATGACCTCTCACATGCATCACTGCCACTTTTGCAGGTTTATGGACAGCATCTAACAAGTCCAATATCTCTGCCCGATGTTTTATCGCAGTTCCTTGAGAGCTCAACAGCCCTCGTTCCTTCCACAGTGCTCCATGAATGTGCACTACTCCGAATGCATATTTTGAATCTGTCCATATATTTACCTTCTTGCCAGTACTGAGGATGAGGGCTCTCGTCAGTCCAATGATTTCCGCTTTCTGGGCTGACGTTCCGGAAGTTAATGCTTTTGCTTCAATTACCTGCATGGTAGTAACAACAGCATACCCAGCATACCTGGTTCCGTTCTCCACGAAGCTGGATCCATCTGTGAACAATTCCCACTCAGGGTCTCCCATGGGCTCATCTTTCAGATCCATTCGGCTGGCGTACACCTGTTCAATGGTTTCCACGCAATCATGGGCTAACTCGCTCTCATCTCGCTCGCTGTGGAGGAATTCTGCTGGATTAATGTGGTTAGTAGTTTTTAGCTCCACATCATCTTGTTCCCTTAGTACTGCCTGGTATTGCATCATCCTGTTTGAGGATAGCCAATGACCCCCCTTTTGTTCCAAAACTGCCAACACCATGTGGGGTACAAACACATCCATCTTTCTTCCTAGGGTAAGTTTCCGTGCTTCTTGAATAAGGATCACAGTAGCTGCCACTGCTCGTAAGCAGGCTGGCCACCCGGTGCTGACATTATCCAGCTGTTTTGAGAAATATCCCACCGGGCGCTTCCAGGACCCTATTTTCTGGGTTAGCACTCCCAACGCAAGCCTTTGCCTTTCGTTAACATACAGCTGAAAGTCTTTGTTTAAGTCTGGCAGCCCCAAGGCAGGGGCTTCTTTCAAGGCTCGCTTAAGGTCCTGAAAGGCTTTCTCTCATCAGTGGCCAACAAAATGTCATCCACATATTGTAAAAGAACATAAGAAAAGGGAGACTCTTTTACCTGTGTAGTCTTCCACTCTTCTAATTCCTTGGCCAACTGATTCCCAAAAATCATGGGGCTGTTCTTGAATCCTTGAGGCAATCGAGTCCATGTGAGCTGTTTCTTCCTTCCAGAATTCGGATTTTCCCATTCAAAAGCAAAATATTTCCTACTTTCAAATGCCAAAGGGATGCAAAAGAAAGCATCTTTCAAATCAATCACTGTAAACCATTTAAATTTTCCGACACAGATGTTAACAATGTGTATGGATTAGCAACTACAGGATGAATGTCTTTAACAATAGCATTAATAGCTCGCAAATCCTGAACTTACCTATACTTACTATTTGGCTTTTTAACTGGGAAGATGGGAGTATTACATTCTGATTCACATTCTTGTAAGATTCCTTGAGTCAGATACTGGGCTATCAAAGGGGCTACTCCCCTTCTGGCTTCCAATTTAATGGGATATTGTTTTATCCTTACCGGCTGAGCCCCTTCTTTTAATTCAATTACAACAGGCTGGGCTGCCTTAGATTTTCCCGGGGATCCTGTTTCCCACACCCAAGGCACTACTGCTTGCTCTACTTCTTCAGGTATAGGGGTAGGATCTATTTCCTTTATTACAAAAATTTTTCCGATATCTTCATCTGGAATTTCTAACTTCACTCTCCCCTTTTCAAATATTATTTTAACATTCAACAGAGACAGCAGATCTCTTCCAAGCAATGGCTTTGGGCAGTTAGGCATGTATAGAGATTGGTGATCTAATTCTTTTCCCCCAAATTTTAAGTGTAGTTTTTCATCTATTTCTATTCGTACTTTAAGGTCCCGTTCTAGTCAGCGCTGAGTCGGATTATTTCCCAAAACCATCGCTTGGACGCCATCTGCTGGTGTCATTGGGTAATGGCTTGCAGCACCCAAATTGCCACCAGCCATCCCATTTCGTACCGGGCATTCATTTTTCCAATGTCCTATTTGTCGACAAAAAGCACATTGATTTAGACCCAAATTCCCTCGCCCTTGATACAACCCCATTTCTCCCGTCCCATTAAATTGGAATCCTCCCCGGCCTTGACCATTACCTCTTCCCCGATTAAAGCCACCCCTGCCCCGTCGGCGGCCTCTCTGCCCCCCCGATTGTTGGATAATTGCCAAGATTCCTGCTTGCTGCTGCTTTACAGCCTCTTTTTCTCGGTTGTTATATACCTTCCAAGCCACTTCTAACATTTTATCCAAATTCCTAGTATCCTCCCCTTCCAACTTTTGTAGCTTTTTCCTGATATCATCTTGGGACTGTCCCATAAAAAGCAGGGCTAGCTGTAATTTTCCTGCTTGCTCTTCTATCTCCAAATGGGTAAATCGTCTAGCTGTTTCCTTTAATCTTTCTAGAAACGCTGACGGGGATTCACCTTTTTCTTGTCTCACAGAATACAGTTTAGACCAATGCAAAGTTTTAGGCATCCCAGTTCTAATTCCCTCTAATACAAGATCTTGATACTTTTTAATTGCTCTCATTCCCCCAGACGTATTCGGATCCCAACCTGGATCCTCACTAGGCATCAAAGCATCTACAGTTCCATCTGTCAAACGCAGCTGTATTTCATCCCTAACCTTCTCTCTGGCCGCCCGCAACACCATCTCCTTTTCTGTCGAATCCAAGATAGTATCCAACAACACTTGCAAATCATTCCAATCAGGATTCTGAGTATTAATCACCATTTTCACCACCCGTGCCACTCGTTCTGTGTCCTCCCTATAATTTCCAGCAGATTGTTTCCATATTACCAAATCACTTGGAGAAAAGGGGACCTTTATATACACCTTTTCTCCTTGGGGTCCCATTGCCTCTCACAAAGGGGCTATCATTTGGGGTTCTTCTGCTTGCCTCCTACCCATTCTTGTACGTGATGCAATTGGAGTTCTATTTATGTTCCTGGGAGGACTGATATGCTACTATTGACATTGTGAATGTATCTTTTCTCGTTTTTTTTTTTTTTTTTTTTTGCTCCAGAGCGCAGGACTCAGTTTTATCTTCACCTGGAGGAGGTGTGCAATACACCTGGAATTTGCCCTAGAGGGTGGAGGGGCATGGTCCCACCCTTTGATATGGATTGACCCAGACCTCAGTAGAAGGGAACGTGGAGGGGTGAATGTAAAGACGACCTCTGTTCCTAGAGATGAGAATGTTTCTAGAGATAAAGGTGCTTCCTAAAGATAAGTGAAGAAAATCTTACTTCTTACAGCTCAGCCTTAAATTGGTACCCCATGAACTCAACAATTGAAATCCTCGAAAAGCAGCTGTGGAGAAAGCTGTGATTCGAGGGAAGGGTCTCTTTACATGCACGCAGAGAACCACCTGAGCAGTGGACTTCACGGGATACTCCAGCCACGAGAGAGTTGTTCTTGTGGGAACGTTTCCATAGCACAAGCAAGAGAGATTCAGAGACTCCTCTCTCTCTATGTCAACTGAAAAAGACTGTTATAGAGCTACTAAGCTGACTCAGAGTCATGAAAGTTGTTTTCCCATTGTCAGTAAGAGAAGAGATAAAAAGTGGGGGGGAGAGTGGTGTTCTGAGGGTTTAGTCTGATTCTGACTTTTGTTTCTTTCTTTTAGGTCTGTTAATAAACTTCTTTATAGTCTTTTAAGTTCGTTGCTTCTTTGCTTCCTCCTAATTCTTATCTCACAGAGGTAAAAGAAGTAAGTAAGGAATGATTTAGACTAAACCACTACAGGGTCCATGCGGGGTGAGACTGGGATCACACTGAGGGTGCCTGGAACCATACTGGGATTGACTGGGAATGGCTGTGAGCAACTGAAATTGTGCTGAAAGCAACTGGGAATGAGTGGGAATGACTGGGAGCATGCTGGGGGTGACTGGGATATACTGGGAGAGACGGGGAGTCACGGGGATCACACTGGAGGCTACCGGGCTCATGCTGGCATTGACAGGGAGCAACTGGGATCACCCTGGGGCCATGGGTATCATACTGGGAGTGACTGGGATCATAGTGGGATTATAGTGTCACTGGACTGTGGTGGTGCAATGTTTTATTACATTTCTATGTTTTTGTATGTTCTTTGTGCCCCAATGGTTTGTCCCTGTTTTCCCCCATTCCCATCCCTAGCTCTCAGTCGGTTTGCCCCAAGTCCAAGCCGCTCCCCCGGCTCACCTAATATGGTTTTTCTCCTCCCTTTGTTCTCGCACCTTCTCCGCCAATCACCCAAACCCCTCCCAGGGGCTGTAGACAGTCCCATGCCCATTACCTGAACCCGCCCCAACTGACCCAATATGGTTCTTGTCAATCCCCCGAGACCCTGCCCCTTCTGATCCCTCCCCTTTTGAAATCCCCTAAACTTCGATGCCCCATTGGGGCATGTGACCCCTCTCTCCCCACCTACCGAAACCATTGGACCCAGTATCTGTCCTTTCCTCTGGCACCCCTCCCTCCTTTTCCTCCTATTGGTCTCCAGTCGAGCCCCTCCCCTTGTTCAAACCCCCTTTAAAAGAGTTGTACCCCCTCAGCTGTTTGGTTGTTCATCGTTGGCCCCCTTCAATGGAAGGTTGGGTTGTGTCCCGTGCCAAGGCTCCTCGCTGCTTTTTATCTTTGCTCTCCTGGAGGGCTGCTGACAGCGACAGCGCCTGCAGCCTTGGCCCCCCTGGGTAGAGCAGAGGCTTCCGAGGAGCAGCTTTAAAGCTGAGTGCCTGCGGCTGCTCCCCACTCCTGCCGCACCCCGCTGGAGCTGGCCAGGGCTGTGCTCGAGCGGTCACTGCGACACTGGGCTCTGACTGGGGGTTACTGGGAGCGACCGGGCCCATGCTGGGAGCCTTCTGGGGACGCACTGGGATCGGACTGGGAATGGTAAGGGTGCATGCTGGTGAATTGTGGGATGTACTGGAAGCGACTGGGATAAAACTGGGGGCAACGGCACCGTGCTGAGGTAACTGGGAGTGCCTGGGAATGGCTACGACAATGTTTTTGGGCAACTAGAATATACTGGGAGTGACTGGGAATGTGCTGGGGGTAACTAGTACTATGCTGGGGTCTACTGGATATCATACTGGGAATAATCAGGCAACTGGAACCAGTCAAGGGGGAACTGGGCTCTTACTGGCAGCAGCCGTTTCCGGCCCCGGGATCCCCGAGCCCCTTTCCGGCAATGACATCCTTCCAGCCCGCAGACCCCCCGCCGGGGTCCCGGCCATCCCGGGGGTCCCCCCTCTCGGGGTCCACGCTTTGGAGTTCTGAAGGTCACCACTCTGTGGGGACCCCACTCCCAGCACAGGGCGGGAACACCTGGAATTGCTGGGAATAGGGGTCCCGGGTGTGCTCAGTGTTGAGGAAAGGAGGGGCTGGGTGCTGGGAAAGGCAGGGCTAGGGGTCCAAGGGGTCTCTGGATCAGGGAAAAGAGACCTGTGGGTGCTGGGAGAGACGGGATGTCCGGGAAATGGGTGCCGGGGTTATTGGTGCCGGCTAAGGGGGTGCAGGGTGGAACTCATGCCCGGGAATGGGGGTTCCGGGGGATCGCGGCGCCCCCAGAGCCGCTTCCGGCCCCGCCATTGGCGCCGCTCTCTCCTGCCCGCTAATGGCAGCTGGAGCTGTCGGTGACGTCACCGGTCGCCGGGCAGATC
>JACBWW010001939.1:0-10973 GCA_020086605.1 Lanius collurio | reverse complement strand
CCGCACCCCCGCACTCCTCATCCCCGTACCCTGCACACCCGCACTCCGGACCCCCGCCCTCCACACCGCCTGGTACGTGAAGGGATGCAGGGAGTGAGGAGTGTGAGTTACGGGGCCCGACGGGTGCGGGGTGCTCGGGGTGCGCAGAGGGTCCGGGGTGTGCGGGGTGCTGGTCATTGGGGTGCACGGAATGAGGGGTTCTGTGTGCTGGGGGTGCGAGAGATGCGGTGTGCAGGGTGTGGGGTTTGCAGGGTGCAGGGGGTCCGGGATGGGGTGTGACCCACCTACACCTTTGCTGAGCTGCTCCTTATTGTCCGGGAGAGGATGCGGTGCTCGGAGCACGCTGCCGGCTCCAGAGGCTCACTGCGGTGTCGCTGGAAACCCTCCTGCACCGAGACAGGTGATCCCACACTGGATCCTCCCTGCTGCTGGCCAGCGTGCCAAGGCACAGCTGGTGCCGGGCTGTGCTGGGCGGCTGTGCCCAACCGGGCGGCCCAAGTGACAGCCAGTGGCTCTGGCTGCTCTCCTCAGACCCAATTTTGTCTGCAGGCACCAGTGCCATCACCCCATACCTGCTCCTGCCTCCTCCCATGCACATTCAGCACTCTGTGTCCCTTCTTCCCATGTCAATCCTTTCTCCTCTACTGCACATTCATCTGCTTAAATTGCTCCCATACATTGTTTTCCATTTGGGTTTCTGTCATCTTCCTCCTGTGTTTTGTACCCCACCATCACAGCTGGCTGTTACCCATGCCTCCCGACGGGCCACTCACCCTCCTGTTCTTATTTGGGGTCTCTTGTGCCAGTGGAAACTCTCTGGCACGTTGCTGATGCCCCGCTGGATGGACAGTGGTCTGCCATCAAGCAATGGTCCGTCTGTCAAGCTGACAAAAATCATCTCCTTGTTTCATTCCCCAGCTCCATGGCTACTTGCCATCGCTGGCTCTGGCTGGCCTGCCCTCCAGCATGGCACAGTCTGCTGCCAGAGATGCACAGGGACAGCCCGACCCCAAACACAGCCTGTGACTGGAACAGTTCTGTGGCAGGTCCTGCCCACACTCTCACATGACACGCTGCAGTTCTCATTGCACAGCTGTGCACGTTGGGGCTGCCCCAGCCAACAAACAGTGCTGTGATAAGCACAGGGCTAGCTGACAAATCAGTAGATTAGCAGGGTTTATCCTTTTGTTAAATACAAACCTATTTGTGCATAAAGGAAGTAAAAAACTGAAAGAATGGAAAACAGCTCTTGCATGGGAGTTTAGCTCCACAGGAGTGTTCTCCGGGCTATTTTTTGCTCTGTTATGATGATGGCTGAAAACATATTTATAAAGCTGAAAGAAAAGCCTTTGTCTGAGAATTGGTTTGCATTCCCAGAAGCTTCCTGATGTGCTTTTGTAGTTGTCATGAACTCTGTAGAGCCCTCTGAGTCCTTTGCTTGTCCCTCAAAAAAAGTGTGGAAAGCTGGAAGGACGATGAAATGAGATAACTGCTAGGTTTTCAAAATTAACTTTATTTATTTCTTTAAGAACAAGAAAAGTACTATTTTTCATTTAGTCAAACCAGAGGTAACATGAAATATAGTTATCACCTGTACTAGGAAATAAAAAAAGGACAAGATTGTTTAGTTTAGAAAAGTAACAAAGTAGTGGATTAAGAGAGATGGAGCTGTGTCCTACCTCAGCATAGAGGAAGGATAATTCTCTCAAGTTTGCCTATCTGCAAAGTCAGAAACAGGATTAAAATGCTGATTTAATACCACACCACGCACACACAGAGCTCATCCCCTCTAGGCATGGTGCCTGCTCCTCCTTTGAGGTCCTGGGCAAATGGATAGAAGTGGGATTCATTCCAGTGCCCTACCAGATTCTCTTTCCAGCCTGTAGGAAAAGGGTAATTTGTGCTGAGAGTTAATAGCCCTTTGCTTAAGTCTGTGACTGTCATCAGAACTTTCTGCAGAAAACTGAGATTTCTCAGGTTCAAATGGTGCTTCCTTGTGCCGTTGTTGATCTCTGCTTGTATTAGCATCATGCTCAGCACAAGAGGACTCAGGGCCTCACCCTTTTAAATCACATGAGAAATTGCTCTAATTCACCTCATATATCTGTTCTAATTCTGTGAAAAATACAACATCTCTGCTTTTTCAGCCTGGGACAAAACAACTCCATGTATTAGCACAGACTGGGGATTTACTGTAGAGTGCAGCCCTGCAGTAAAAGCCTTGGGATTCTCGTGGAAAACAAGCTGGACCTGTGTCAGCAGTGCTGCCCTGCAGCAACAACACCCACCAGTCACGGGACTGCATTAGCAAGTGGTCAGCAAGTGCAGGCCTGTGGTTATTCCCCTCTGCCTGGCTCTGGGGAGGCTGCATCTGCAATACTCTGGGCAGTTTTTAAACACATCTCCTATTGTATGGGAGATGCTGACACTCTGGAGAGGCTCCAACACAGCCCAAGGACCAGGCAGGAGGAGCATGTGCCATGAGAGGAGATGCAATGGGAATTAGGTTGGTTTGGCCTGCAGAAGGGAAGGCTGGGGGATCTCACTGCAGAGTCACCGCTGCAAAGGGCAAGGATAAGAATTCCAATGCAAGAATTCCAAGCTTTTCCTGTAAGTGCACAGTAACAGGACAACAGGCAGTGGTCTCATGCTGCCAGCCAGGGAAATCCTTTCCAACAAAGGGAGCACCTTATTTACCATGGGAGTGCTGCAGCCTTGGGACAGGCTGCCCAAGAGGCTGTAGAATCTCCATCCTTGGGATTTCCAGGATGCATGGGGACAAGGCCCCAGAGTGACTTTATGCAGCTTGGAAGTTAACCCTGCTTGGAGTAGGAGATGGGATTTCAATGCACATTTTTCATAGATTCAGCTGAACTCACTAATCTAGCAGGAAGCAACTGCACTCTGCAGTTTGAGGACTGAGCAAGTCACTGGAAAGGTTGAGAAGCACAGACCTGGGACCCAGAGAGATTCCAAACTCTGAGAATAAAATTTCTAATTAAATTCTAGTCCAATTGAAAAACTGTGTTTATTGTGTGGGTTTTTTTGTATGTATGGTTTACGTATCTGGAATTTTCTTATGATACATTATGAGGATATGTCATCATTTGTTTTACACTTTCTTGATCATCCTAATCTGCATTCCTCAGTTTCCTTTCTGGAAATAGAATATAAGGAATACAAGAACCCTGCAATCTTTTCTTTCTACAGTGTTGGACAAGGTGCCACAAATTAGAACCTTCCCCACTAGTCAAGAGGAGCTCACTTGATCTTCAGAAACTCTCCTTTCTGCATTCATTCTGGCCACAGGAGACTGACAAAATCCTCTGGATACTTCCTTGCTTTCAGCTCTTTCCTGAGCACCCAAACTTCACTAGGTATCTGAAGTGAAGATTGTTATGATTTTTTGATACCAGTATAGATCCCTGCCCCAGAGAGTCCCTACAGCCATCACAGACTTTTGGGCAGCTCCAGGTCCAGGTGAAGCTTGCAGGGGGTCACAAATAGTGACCCCACTTTTTCCCACTCACCCACTGCTGTTGGCAGAGGAGTAGCCTGGAAATACAAGAAAAGGGACTGGAGAGAATAATCTGTGGGGGCCCAGAAGAATACGGGAGATGGAAGAGTCACCAGCAGAATCCTCACTGGAAAATGGAGTGAGAGAAAGCTGGTCATGGTGAGCAGGGCTGTCAGAGGAAAGATGATGCCCACTTGAGAGGGAGTTTGCTGCCAACCTGCTGTTTGTAAACGTGTGTCAGCAACAGCAGATTTTAAAGATTAAAGCTCTCAAGGGAAAACCAATGCTGAGTTTCCAAGAGTTTATGGGATTGGATCCTCATCTTCAATACTCCTCAGGATGAACATAGTTCTTGCCTAATTCTTCGAGACTTTCCTGTATGAGTCATTGTTCATGGCAGAATAGCAGCTTTATACACAGATGGTTGTAGAACAGAGGCAGCATTGAGAGGCAAACACTGAGACATCTATGTCCTGCAGATCCAGGCACACACACACACAGCAGCAGCTTCATCCACAGAAAGCAGTCGGGCCTGCTCAGTGTGTTCAGGCAGAATCTCTCCTCTTTCATGACATAAGAAATCCCTGATGGAATTCAAGTAATGAGCAATTCATGCTGAAGAGGAAAGCTTAGTGTCAGGGAAATATCAATGTCCAAAGTAGCACACCCGGAGGGAGTTTGGCCGGAGGGCTGCCTGGCTGGATTGTCCTTCTTAGCTGGCCAGGAGCCTGGTTCTCCATGAGCTCAAAAGAGAAGATCAGATGCTCTGGGATCCAGCAAGCTGTTGAAGATTATCTGGCAAGCCCAAATCATACCACTAAGATTGATACTAAGCCAGAGAGAAGGACATTTGAAAGAAAGTTCGGGTGCTTTCCTCAGAGCTCTCTTGGGATGTTTTCCTGCTTTTCCAGTGCCTCTCTGTGTAATCTTGGACAAGTCTCTTAAGACCCCTAAAGGAGGTTCATGTCCACATCTTGATATGCAGGTAAATTTCAGTTTAATGGTTCAGGTTTGGACTCCAGTGCAGCTCTTAGGGGATAAAAGGTCACTGAGGGTGGGTTGAGCCTACGATTGTGGGAGAGCACAAGCCTGAGATGAAACAGGCAAGGACCAGGTTCCAAAATACCATGCCTGCACTGGAAACCCTTGCTACAGAATGTTAGGGATGCCAAAAGTTTTCATGGAATAAATAAAAACCCCTACCTTAAATAATGGAAATGAATGTGGAATGATGTGATACCACCTCTAACTGGGGAAGACATTGGCTATCATTTGTTGGGAATGAAAAGGGTGTTTTCAGAAGTGTCTCCCTCTACCTGTCCTTTTCCCTAAACTTCTGCTGTAAGATACTGCTAGAGACAAAACAAATCAGATCCAGAACTATTTGTCTTATGCTGTTGTCTAACAGAAGCTGAGATCCAAGTACTCACACCTTGCTTGTTATTAATACTGTAATTACATCATTTATAGACAATTCCTTTCAATGACCTTTCCATTTAGCATGAAATAGTTAAACCCAATAACTGGGTTTATTATTTGGGTTAATAAACCCCCAAACACTAAACATTTAATGACCTAGTGTTTATAGAGCTGGAAGAAGAGAGGATAAGGCTACAGTGTCTGCTTCAACAAATGTAACTGCTTAGGAACCACTGAGGTGGTCCAAAATGAGAGCTACCCTCTCTCTGTGACCATACTGACCACCATGAAGTGCCCTGGATGCCCTGAATGTTCACTTTGCAGCTGGAGAAACAGCAGCAAGACAGACAGAGGAAAACTCTCATCTGAAATTCTGCAGCCATCTAATAGGAGCACACAGCTGTAAGTGAGGCTTTTCAGAGCCCCAAGAAGTCAGAGATGAACACTGAACTGCTGCAGAGAAGGCTTGGCATCACTCTTTCAAAGAGAGGTTTGTGACAACTGGCTGCTGCTGACACCCAACTCAAAGTGTCAGGGTTATGAGTCACATTTCTGTGACCAATTAGGTGCCTGTCTGTAACAGGGTGGGGCCTGCCCTGCCTCCCAGTAGGAAATATGTTGACTGGAAATAGGCTGATGTTATCGGAACAGTTTGTTATTCTCAGCTTGCTTCCAAGAAAGGAAGTGAATGGAAGCAGTCATCTCTCCAGGTGAATTATCCTGGCAGAACAATCCAGTTTATTCTCATGTGAATCACCACAAGCTGTTTGTTCATGTAATATCACTGTCCATTTATAGGCAGAGAATATGTTTGTTTATGTCTGACTCTAAAATAGTAGATACAGCTCTGGGCACTGCTAAGACAAGGATGACTAAACCTGCCCTGGAACATCACAAAGTTTTACTATGACCACAGCCAGCCAGGGCACTGCACATCTGATTTCATTTTCAGAGTTGATCTCGTACAATGGGAGTTCCAAGGTCAGCAGAGACATCTGAAAAACTCCTAAAAGCAGAAATCAAAGGTAAAGCCATGCTTTTGTCCCTCAGTGCTTTTTTAAATTCATGTTTGAATCACATATTTGATCAGATGAACATGACTCATAAATCCGAGTCCTCTGCTTGGAACCTTTGAAGTCCTGGATGCCTAAATTTCCAGTTGTGATGATCAAGAATATCTGGTCCAGGAAATTCATTCTCTGTGAGTCGCTGACCAAAAGGAGACCAGACAAAATTTTGTTCTGAGCTCCTGTATCTGTTCTGGTATTTTGGCTGTTTAAAGCACCAAGAATGGCCCCTTCCATCACAAACCAGCACTTTTAAGCATTTTAACAACTGAAAGGATCTTCTGTGTACACACTCAGAACACTTTCTTTCCAAAAATTGAACTAATTTCTGCCAGCCATTTAGACACTACAGGTCATTTAAACCTCCAGTGCTACCTGTGGTTTCTTTTTAGTCTCCTTCTTTCCTGGCTCCTGGCCTCAGGAGACCCGGTGGTGCTGTCTCTCGAGAACAGGTATGGCCAATCAATTATTCATGTGAATCTCCAATCCATCATGGTTAGAAAGCCCTCCCACACACCTATGCTAACCCATTCTCACTGGGAACTCTGCAGCATCTGTTCAGTGAAGACAGCTGGAGTCATTTAGATCTTTTTCACAGGCTAGACAGATTGTTAAATACTGCTTTAAACAAACAAACAAATAAAATTGAGCATGCTGCTCCTACAGCTGTCATGTGTGAACCTTCCTCTGGTACTCCCAAGGTGTTCTTAGGTCCCTCTTCAGGGAATCTGCCCATCTGTACGGGGCTTGTTTTAGTGGTGTCATTTTAAGGCCGGAGCACAAATCGTGGAATGAGCTCTCTCCCTGACTCTCTCCCTGACTGCATGACCACAGTGGAGGCTTTCTGCAGCATTAAATGAAGCTGGTTCTTTCTCATTCAGATAGCATTTCTTGACACTAAGATTTGTTAAAAAGTTGGCCAGGACTTAGGTCTCCACCTTTGGTGGCAGACAGGGAGAAAAAGGTGTCCTTTGAAGATCTCACACTAACACAGAACATGTGCATGTGATACGAATTCAGAAGTGGTTTCTCATTGCTAAGTGGCACACCCTGCTAGAACAGATGGCAGAGTATGACAGTTGTGAGGGCTCAGGAAATAAATTCAGGCAGATTTTCCCCAGCCACAGGGATAGTTTTGAACATTCAGTGAGACCTGCTGTGTACTGCCCAGGAAACACCTGCATGCAGCTGAGATGCTTCAGTTGAGCTGGAACAGATGGTAGGAAAAAAGCTGAGACTGAAAGCTGACCAGTTCATCCCAGTGCCTGGCACCCCTGAAGTGGTAAATCTGCTCATTTCTGGGATGGCCTCTGTATCTCATGGTAACTCTGCCTCTGATGTGCTAGATAAAAAGGATGCCTATGCTCAGGAATCATTTTCCTCACACAGCAAACTCGTCCCCCTTTAAAGTCCTTCAGAATGCAGACTTTACAGGATGCAGAAGCAAGCAGAAGTCCAACCAAGCCTTTGGCAAGAGCTGCTCTCTGTTCAGGAAGTAAATCCATCCTGCAAGCTGAGGAGAAGGACTGGACACAACTCAAGAGAAACCAACCTGCTAATTATCTGCACAATGAAATGAGGATTATTCATGGAACTGTTCAAGGGCCATTTACCTCTAGTGACTAAAAGGCATCCTCTGACAGGAACAGAGCCCTTCTGCACAGAATGGACATTTGTACACAAGCCAATGTCCAGTCGTAGTAACAGGCTTAGAAAGAAATTTTAAAATAAAAATTAGGCAAGTGTTTGCATTTAGACTTGCCTGCTAAGAAGTTGAAGTTTGCAATTGCTTCAGGAAGGAGACAACCCTAGGACTGAAACCCATCTAGAGGCTTTTCCTCCAAGAGAGTTCATGCAAAGAAGAACAGGAGCATGCAAAAATATCAGAAAGGGAGATAGTGAAAAAAACAAGTTGGAAGTAGAGGAAAAAATATCAGAGAATACACCAAAGAAAATATGTAAGCATTCTGTCAACATCAAACATAAGAAAAGCAGAATTTAAACCAAAATGAATTCTTTTACATGAAAGCTCTGAACTGTTTGGATCTGAGTTGCAACATGGAAATTCTCAGTTTGTATAGGCTGAAGAAAAATACAGGATTTTGTTTTGATTTCAGTTCTTGCCATCTATAAATGGCATTGTTAGAGAACACTGCTGATAGATGTACCTGGATATGTGCCATGGTATCAGGTCTATGGGGTTTTGCCAAGCAAGGCACAGCTGGTGTGATAATACCACATAATGGATCATAAATCAGTAGCTATCAGCTTAAATACTTATCAAAAGGGGGTGATTTTAAGCAATTTACCACAATTCAGAGAATCAAAAATAGACCTGTGAAATTTAGGCTGGAAATTGTTGAAAGAATCCTAAGAAAAAGCCCTGAAGAGCTCAGCTCTGATCAATGCTCTCTAAATGGAGGACAGCTACATTGAAAGTCACCTTCTGAGAGGTCTAGGAGAAAGGCTACAGCCAGGCTACCTGAAGGCTCACTTCAAAAAAACAAGTGGTGTAAATTTCTAATATTTCGGGAAGAGAGAGAGAAAACTTAATTTAAATGTCACATTAATAGAAAGTCTGTACAGGCCAGTGTCTCCTGTGATGATAGTACATTATGGGCACAAGGGTGGTAGTTGTTCTGAACTTGAACCTCACTAGTGGCTGCAAAGCAAGAACAAATCAAAAGGAAAAATGGGAGACTCTTCCTCCACGAAAAAAAGATGGAAGAGAAAGAAATCTGGACCTTAGAAACAGGACAGGCCATACAGGAGGTAGTACCTATATGGGGTCTGTGAAAAGAACTGAGCTCCCAAGCAAAACACCACAAATTGTGGAGAACTTGTGGAGTGGCTCACAGAGGCAGTCACCAGAGAGAGCCTCAGAGGACACATGGACATGTCTGCCAGGCATGTTGGGCTCTCCTCAGTCAGCAGGGTGAGGGACCCACTCATGTCAGTGCTGTCTGAACTCGGCATCAGCTTTGTGCCCTTCCTTCCCCTCTCCATTAACTGACCACAAATGGATGACGGCTGGCAGGCAGATCCAGCACCTTCAGCCTCATTCCTGCCACACACATGCTGCTGTGACTCCTGCACACCCAGAAGTGAGCCTCTCCCTCTTCTCCACATGCCACACACACCTGATGGGTCCCACACGTGCAGGTCACCGTGCAGAGGCTGCACAAACACGGGTAAGACCCTCATGCGTGCCAGTGAGTCCCACCAGGTGCTCTGGGCCGAGTGTCTCATGCCCAGGTGCACACAGGCACGCACAGAGCCAGCTTACACACAGACACAGACACACACGTGTGCTTGTCCCACAAGCACACACCCAGGTCAGGCTCCTGTGTGAGCAAGGCCTGCCCGTCCAGGGCAGGTTACACACACATGGTGCGGGTGTGACTCTCAGAGGCGTGTGCTCACGTCAGTCACACTCACAGCTGAGTCTGTAACACGCACACAGGTGTCTCCTTCCACAAGCATATGCACACTTGCATACAAGGTTGAGTGTCTCACACACACAGTTTTTGGAGAGTCTCATGTACAAACACACAGGTATTTATCCCATAAGCACACCAGATGTAGCACAGTCACCCAGCTGTGCATGCCCTGCCTTTCAGGTGAATGCACATGTGAAGACATCAAGTACTCTGTGGGCAAATCTCATGCTCCCACACCACACTTGCAAGTGGAGGGGGTCAGGCAGCCGGCCCTGAAGCGAGTCACATGTATTTGTACCTGTGTTTCACACACACACAGCCACAGCTGTGCCTGTACACATAGAGGCAGCCGTGTGTTACACGTGTGCAGCGAGTCAGGCGTGCAGACCTGGACACAGACACACACACATGTTCATACACACCAAAATACAGGGCTGGCAAAGAGAGAAGTCAGGACCTGCATACACACAGATGTGACTTACCCAGACAAAGACACAAGTCACACACAGAGTGAGGCAGACACACACACACCAAGAGCAGGCTGTGCACAAAGCGGGCACTCATAAACAAAATACAGGCTGGTGATTCACACACACACATATGTATGAGCTCCACCCAGATGAGAGTGTTGCACAGACAGACAGTGCATCTCTCACACAAGAGGCGTCACACAGACCGAGGTGCCACACACAGGTGCCTCCCACGTGCAATTCACACACGCGCTACAGTCAGACACACACGAAGCAAGGCGTGCACGCAGACAAGTGCTGCAGAGATACATGCACTTGAGGATGTGTCACATGCTTCATATGTGCTTAAGCGTGTCACATAATGCCTTTCAGGCAAAATGGATCTCACGCCCTTGGCTGTGTGTAACAAATGCACACCCGGTGCCGCAGACACACAGAGATGTCTCACACTCACACAGACACGAGTCTCTCCAAACGCAGGCACGGTGTCTCGGACGCAGAGGGTCACACACGCAGGTGTTAGACATGCACGGTGCTTCACCCATCATCTCACAGACACGCCGGTGTTGCATACACACACAGGATACAAACACAGTGTCTCACACACTTCAGGCACACTCAGTGTCTCACCTGGCGCCCTTCACATACACACACGGGTGTCCCGTTGTCACAAACACGGTGACTCCCATATACGCGGCTGCCTCTCACCGCCCTACACGTGCGCATCACTAACGGGGCGACACAGCATCAGTCCCCCCACTTGCGGTGTCCCTCGCACACAGCCACGCACGCACGGAGGGGCGTCGAGCACACAGGCATCACACAGAGAGCCCCTGGGAACAGCGCCTGTCACACACCCAGACACGCAACCGGTGTTCCCCGTGCACTCGCACGCACGGTGTCCCCCCGCCCTGCCCTCGGGGTCACTCACTCGCGGTCCCTCTCGCCGTCCGGCCGATACGAGCGCCGCACGCACCGCCCGCCCCGCGCACCGCACGGCCGCTCCTCCCGCCGCTTCCTCCCCCTCTCCCGCTCTCCCCCTCCTCCCACCACTCCTCCT
>JACBWW010001938.1:0-10981 GCA_020086605.1 Lanius collurio | reverse complement strand
TGGCCTCTATGACCCTGTGTTATGATCCAGTTTAAACCCAGAAAAGCAAAGAAAGCTAAAGCTGTGTGAATAAATTGGAAAAAACGTAGAAGGTTCTAAATATTGCCAGAAACGAGATTAAAACCAAATGAGATTAAATATTGTTGCCAAAAAATGGATGTATTTTACTTAATAGAAGAGAGGCAAAGAGAAGGAAAAAGAAAAGAAAGAAAGAAATAGAAAACAGAAGTGTGCGTGGGGGGGGCTGGGAGGATGACAGGTGGAAGCAGATCACCCATCCGAGGGTCCCAGCCACGTCTCGTTGCTCCCCCTCCATCTGGTCTGGGTGGTGAGGGTCCCCCATGGCTGCCATGGCCACACCGCTACGTGCTGCCACGCGGCACCCGGCACACGCCACACCACCACATGCCAAAGAGTTCCTAATCCCGTGGATTAATACAGCTTTGGGCCAGGTGGGAATGCCCACAGGTCCCCCTTTGCAGGGGCTGGCCCGACACTGTCCCTTGCAGCACTGATGGTGTTGCATCATCTCTGGTGCTCCGGTGCAGGGTCTGGGGACCGCTTTGGGGGGGCCCCTGTGCTGGGCCATGTCACCCCCTTCTGCTGTGGATGAGCTTTTCCACTCCTCGGGTGGGGACCCCTCAGCTGGGATCCTCTGCACAGAGCAGGATGGGCGGTCACTGCACCTCTGATCAGAGGCTTTTCCAACACACCCAAAGCCTCTCCTCCCCTCACCCTTCGGTTTGAGGGTCTGTGGGAGCCTGGCAGCTGAAAGCCCCGGGGCTGTGGTCTCCACTCTGGAGGTGTCCAGCTTGTGCTGTGTGAATGTTCCCAGCCTGAGTTGTTACTTTATCTTCATCAGTGAGCAGTGTAAGGCCTCAGTCAGGGCACGGTAGGTCTTCTTTGCAGCTCTTGTAATACAGTTTTAAAAGTCCTTTAAGAAAATGTTTAAGTCAAAAACTATAATATTTCAGTCTCTGACATCTTGCTGCAATATGAGCCAGTGGAAACACCCAAGGCAGCTGACAATGTAGTCATCTCACAAAAAAATGTGAAAATCATTCATAATATGAGAACTTTTATACTTACTTCAAACTGAAGATCTTACGGTCTCTTAGGAAAATGGCTGCTGGTTTAGAGGAAGGTTCATAACTGTGAGGAACAAAAGGGTCAGTATCAGTCAACCAGGCTCCAGGGGAGATTTCAGACCATGATCTGTACCACAGATTCATACCAGTTATTCTTAAACACCTTAACTCTGTGTCATTTGGTTCTAGGGGGAAAAAAAATTAACCAAAACCCAAAAATAGGGAGGCAGGAAGCTATAGTAACCTTTTGAAGTTTTCTACCAGTTAAACAATATAAAACTCATAACTGAAAAATTAGATTAAAAAAGCTAATGGAATAAAAAAAAATAAACCCCAACTTCTATAAAAAATTGTAAAGCTTTGAAAAGTAATAACAATTCATTCTAAACAAGAGATTCAAATCTACAGCATCATGTACAAAGTCTAATCCATGGAGCCTCTCTGTGCCCTGTAGTCCTACAGAAGTAATGAAAACACAGGCTAAGAAGGCAAAGAGAAAATTTCTAGATTTTGTTTGCCTTGTAGTACTCTGGGCAGTCAGTCTCTGAAGTACAACACTTCAATTCTTGTGTTAATGTAAAAACACAACATTTAGATATAGACAAAATAATTTTGAATATTATTTTTCTTTCTTTTTCCTTTTTTTCCCTTCCCCCCCCCCCTTTTTTTTTTTTAATACCCTTGAATAATCCCCAAAGGAAAGCCATATTAGTATTAGGATTTTCTATGGTTCTCATCAATTGAATATCAGTATGCCTATTGTCACAGTTCAGTGTATATTCCAAATATGAAAGTGCTCAGCTCAGGATAGAAGTGTCATTGTAAAGGAAAATCACAGTGCTTTAGGGAAGACTTTGTTCAATAATCACTGTTTCTGACTGCAATCTGTGAAATCGTTTTTTTATAAACCTTGCAGAATAAAGCCAAGCACAGATATTTCTCCTTTTTCTTCTGGGTTTTTTTCAGTATCTTTTCTTTTTTTAATCTTTGTTGCTTATACTCTCCATACTAAAATCTGAAAGGTTTTTAGTAACTGTTCATGGAAGAATGAAAGAAGAATGATTTACAGAAGCCAGTTCCTCACTTGGATGCATAAAATAAAAAGTAATTATAAAAAAAAGGACTGTTAGTATGAATAAATCTATGTATGCAAATTTGAAATACCAATATCTAAATAATAAAACCGTTACTGAAGCTGATTTACATGGATGAGGCAGAGGTGTGTAATGCATTCTTTGCCTCTGTCTTTCACATGGATGATGGACTCGGGGTCTCAGTGGCCAGAGCTGGAGTACCATGACTGTGAGAATGATTAACTTCTAGTTGAAATTGTGTGTGATCCACAGCTTCAGCTGGATCCCTACAAATCTATGGGATCTGATGGGGTTCACTCAGGAATCCTCAAAGAGCCAGCTGATGTCATCACAAATCTCTTTTGATGATTTTTCAGTAGTCTTGGGAATCCAGAGTGGTCCCAGTTAACTGGAAGCTGGCAAGCATTGTCATGATTTTCAACAAGGGCAAGAAGGAGGACCCCAAAACTAGAGGCCTTTAGTCTCACTTCTCAGTGCCTGGTAAATTTATAGAGAAGATTATTCTGGAAGGTATTGAAAAAGACTTGAAAGACAACACAGTCGTTGGACACAGCCAGCATGGCTTCATGAAAGTCCTGCTTGTCAAATCTGGTTTCCTTTTAGAACAAGGTAACACACCTAGCTGGTCATGGGAAGCCAGTTGATGGAACCTTTCTGGATTTCAGTACTGGCTTTGATACTGTCTCTCAAGTATCCTTCTGGATAAAACGTCCAGTACACTGCTGGATAAACACATCATGGGATGGGTGAGCAACTGGCTCTCAGGCCAGTAATTTATCTTCATAATTACTTGGATGAAGGACTGGAAGGACTACTGAGCAAGTTTGCAGATCACACAAAACTAGGAGGAGCTGTTGACACCCTTGAAGGAAGAGATGCCCTGCAGAGAGACCTCAGCAACTTAGAGGACTGGGCTATCACCGACCTTATGAAGTTCAACAAGGAAAATTGCTGGATTCTGCACCTGGGATGGGGCTACCCTGGGTGTAGGTACAGACTGGGGAATGACATGCTGGAAAGCAGCACTGTGGAAAGGGACCTGGTTGAAGGAAAGCTGAATCTGAGTCAGCAGTGCCCTGGCAGCCAGGGAGGACAACCTTGTCCTGGGGGGGGGGGCGGCATCAGGCACAGCATCACCAGCCAGGCAAGGGAGGGGATTGTCCTGCTCTGCTCTGCACTGGGGTGGCCTCACCTTGAGTGCTGGGAGCTGTTTGGGCACCTCAATATAAGAAAGATATAAATCTCTTACAGATTTTCTAAAGGAGAGCTAGGAAGATGATGAAGGGCCTTGAGGGGAAGCGTTATGTGGAGTGGCTGAGGGCACTTGGTTTGTTTAGCAAAAGAGGAGACTGAGGGGAAAGCTCATTGCAGTTACAACTTCCTCATGAGGGGAAGAGCAGACACTGATCCCTTCTCTGTGCTGACCAGTGACAGAACCCAAGGGAATGGCCTGAAATTGTGTCAGGGGAGGTTTGGGTTGGATATTAGGGAAGGGTTCTTCACCCAGAGGGTGGCTGAGTAATGTTGTTAAGCTGCGGGGGGTTTCTCCCAGCCCGTGCTGGCTGGGGTCAGAGGCTCAGACCCAAGAAGCCGTAGCAAACCCAGAGAGGTGATCCCGTGAGGAACCGTCTCCCAGGGGGTCGTGGCTTCTCTCAGCTCTCGGCCGGGGCTGCCTGCAGAGGTGCCTGGCTCAGCAGCCATCAGCTCTCAGTGATTCAGGGAGTGATTTCAGCTCTGCTCTGCAAGGCAAACCCCCTTGGCCAGGCCCGGACAGAGAGAGGAGAGGTCCTTCTGGTGGTTCCGCAGAAGTCGCTTTATTCTTCCATCTTCCACGAAGGGGTGACCAGAGACGAATCCTCTGCCGACTCGGGGCAGAGGGGTCTTTTTTATGGGGGTACAGAGGTGGGTGTGAAAGGGTGAGAAACCAATGGGTATTAGGGTATTTTACATACAGTTTCCTAGAGGATCTTGGGTCTATCTTTTCTCGCCGTAACTAAAAAGGCTCTTTGTTTCCCCAAGAGGGGCCTGGAGGGAGATTGTGCTACCTCCTTATCTCCAGGCCTCCCTGCCAGGGCAGGGGCCTGTCAGACCCCACGTCTGGAGATGTTGCAGTTCCCTTTATCTAAACAAGGGCTTCCTGCCAGGACAGGGGCTTGTCAGACCCTACATCTGAGCACTGGAACAGGCTTCCCAGGGAAGTGGTCACAGCACCAGCCCTGACAGAGTTCAAAAACATTTGGACAATGCTCTTGGCCACATGGTGTGGTTTTTAGGGATCGTGCTATGTAGGGCCAGCAGTTTGACTGGGTGATCGTTGTGGGTCCCTTCCAATTCAGGATATTATATGATTCTCTGACCTTAAAGCTATGCTGCCTTTAATGTATCACACAGTTAGGGTCACATAAAAATATTGTTTTTCAGAACCTCTAAATGAGAATGCACAATAAAGAGTAAAGATTAAAATAAGCAGCATTTCTTCCTGAAAAACACAGATAAACACCAGGCATGTCAGGACAATTTTACCATATCTAAGACCTCTGTAGAACAGAACTGTTAAAAACATTAAGTTAACACTAAATGCATTCAAAGCTGAGGGGAAAGCTCAGACTTATTCTTTAATCAGCCTGGGAAAAGACTGTATGCACACATTTCTTTATTACCTATATACATTGAATGTTAGTCAATTAGCTTTGTTCTTTATTTTTTGCAAATTTTATCAGAGAATGACAGCATTTCAAATAAAGAAAATACTGTGTAGAAAAAGATGCTTTAATCTGGCATAGAAAAATATGCAAGACATCAGTGTCTTTCAATTAAATTGGACAAATAAGGAGAAATAGGTACATTTTTATCAGCAAGGTATTTAATTTATGGAATTCCAAAGAACAATGATAAATTCTGTCCATCTTGGACTTTTCAGATCAAATCAATATCAGAAAACAAATTTAAATTAATATATATTGCTAGGCTCAAACTAGGAAAAATATTGTCAGTACTATGCAGATCAAACGATAATATCGAATTCATTCTTTTGGAATTAAAATATTTATTTCTTTCAGACTATGATTGGATGCATTAACAAAATTAATTGACTTTAATAAAGCAATAATCTAATCTAGATTGCAAATTAGATTTATTTTCTAAGTAAAAACACATTAATCATTGTGTATTATGCTGTATTAATTAATTGATATTTAAAAATAGAATGAACTCTAAAAAGAAGAAAGACTAATTTGAAATAGTCACTAAACAAATAGAGTTCTTTTTCTAAGCCATATCTTGTTTTCTAAAACTGAACCATGATCCAAAAATTTTATGTAAGAAAACAAGAACAGAAAGTTACATTGGCTGGGAGTCAGCTATATCTTTAAAGAGAGAACAAAAATAAGCCAATAAATGTTCACATTTTCATGATATAAATATTTTTTTGTTTTCATATGTTCTAAATCTTCCATTAAGGTCACCATTATTTCAGAAAGAGACAATCTTTACATGTCAAAAAAATGGCATTGTTATTTTTCCCCTCCCTTCTCCTCTTTTCTTATTTCCTCAGCTGGGTATAGAAAAATATTCTTGAATAAAATGATGTCTGTTTTCCTAAGTCATTTAACATGTCCTATTTTAGGAGTTTGTCTTTACTGCTACTCCATTCCAATGTCTAATAGGTTAAAATACAGTAGCAAAAAACCTCAACCTCTCCACCATGCCAGCAAATTCTAGGTCAAATTTCACATTTCACTCTGTTTCATTTAGAAGACATTAAAGATTTCTTTGTTCATCTTCAGAATAGCAGGAAGATTGTGGGTTAGGTTTTCGGTGTTTTTTTTGTTTCTTTTTTTGTTGTTTATTACTATTAGAGCTAAGGAAAGGCATTAAATGTTTATTTAACTAGATAAATATAATGTAGACTACTTTGTGTTAGCTTCAGATATTTTTTAAACCTTCATTTTTAACTGTGCTTACCTTGACAGTCTGAGGAAATAGTAAACATTCTCCAAAGAAGAAGACACTGTAAAACCTGTATTATTTTATTGACTGACACTTTTTGGGCATACGTGTCTTCTTTGGCCTTTGTGAAGTAACTTAATGTGTTCATGGATTAATGTTGTTCAGTGCTGTCCTTTTGGTTACTGTGAAGCTGCAAAATATCTCATGCTTCAGGCATGCCAACTGAAATCTGTCCAAGAGGAATGTCTTTACTGATTATATTTTTTCCTCAGCAAACCATGTGCCAGTGATAACACTGGTTTTGCCTGTTTGTTTAAAAATCAATTGGAAAAGAGACATCACCTATTATATCATGAGTGAATATGTCTTATTTGGAGGAACTGAGTAGTTCAGATTATAAATTTATAATCCGTGGTCTACCTGGGATGATTTTATAGTGAAATAGAAATTGTATTTTGTGGCCATAGACTGATAAATTTACTATCTAAATTTAAGAAAAAGAGGAGGGGAAAAAGTGATCTAGAAAAACAAAGATCTGATCATCTGACTTCTATGCTTTAAAGGAAATAAAAATAAAAAAAGAAATTGATTTCAATCTTGGGAGTAAGTGAAAAAGCTTATAGAGTACATATAAAAGGTCATTTTTACCAGACGAAACCAAACTTTTTCTTGCTAAATTTGCTGATTCACTAAACAATGAAAAAGAAACAGCACTGAGTCCTTTTCCATGCTTCTCTATACTTTTTTCATTTTTCTTGTTGATAAGATCATAAGCATAGAGCAGGAAAAGGGTGAATGAGTGCCTCCTAATTTGTCCCATCCTTTTTTGACAGAACTCTTCAAATTTACAGGAATTCCACATTTAAAAATTGGTTATAATACTACTTGTTGAAAGAGAAATCAACAAGTAATATTATACTTTGTTCCTCTTTGGAATAGCAGGAATGTTGTGTAGAATTTTATTATTATTGTTTCTTGTTTGATGACTTTCCAAATAGTTTTTTCAGGGCCATTGTTATGATGATGACAGCTACATTTAGCGATCTCAGAATATCTACTCTTACACTGAGGGAATTTGAAGCATTTAAAGTACAATTCTAGGAAGACTAGATTCCCAGCTGTGCAGATTTGGAAACTTCATCATAAATATCCCATGTAAGATTTTTTAAAGATCTGAATTCTGTACATTGGTTTCCAATTTTAAAACTTCCTGTTTTTTCTTCCAGAACAACTATATTTAAAGCAGTTTAAAATTCCTAATTTCAGAGGAATTCCTTGAATGAACTTTGGTAGAAAAGCAAAAAGATTATTTTGAAATGCAGTCAATGCAGACTAGAGTTTCCAGGGGAGTGGGCTGTGGAGCAGAGCACATCCTACTTTCTCAGGACTTCCCCCACTCCACACACACACTTCAGGTATTTTGAGCCAGTAATCATTTTCTGCTGTCTCTCACACACACAGCATGCTCTTCACTTAAATGTGTTCCAATAGTTTGCTGAATTATGTGCCAAGGGTTATATACAGAATTAATACGATTTTGAATACATCTTAATGATGGAAAACACAATTCAGGTGGAATTTTTGTGTCTTATTCCAAAGTTGTCATCCATAAAAAGCTATCCAATGGCTTTAATTTGTTATAGAAAACCAGCTTATACCTAAAAGCACCTGAGATACACAAAACTGACAGGTTGACAGAAAGATGATGTTCTGATCATTTGTCTGAACAGTTCCACCATGCAGTAAATCAGCAATTATTTCAGCAGAACTTTGAGAAGCCACTGCAACAGAATAGTCTTGCTGATAAATTCCTTGCTAGATGTCTATGAATTGTTCTAATAACTTGCCTGGAAACTGAGCAACATGAAGTTTCAAACCTTTACTTTTTTAAATGTTTATTCAAATAACTCAGCCATAATTATATGTTCTTATGAACCTGGTAAATTGTCTTCATATGAATTTGACACCTGCAATGCATTTTTCCTGCTTCACCTCTGTATGAAAACAAAACAATCATAAAACAATCAAGAAACAGTTTTGCTAACTTTTGTTTTGTGAAATAAATCCAAAGAAACTCATGAAACAAATATTACATTTGTCTTAATTTGTGGACTTGAATCTGTCGATAAATGTCTATTAAAATGAAAACAACACAGCAGCATTTGCCTTCCTCATGAGATTTAAATATCATCTTTCACCTCATACTTCTCTCTAACAGAAAAATCTTCTTTCCTTTCATGTATATTCTTTGCATCTGAGGAGGTGAAAGGTTGTTCCAGCTCAGCTCTTAAAGTATAGTCTGATGATTGATCCATTTAGACACCTTAGATGTCCTTTTTTTTTGTCTAGTTTCCAAGAAAATGATAAAAATGGTTTCATAATAAATGATGTTTTTCCCATGTGTTCTAGTCATTCATATGGGAAAGTATCCACAATGAGAAGAAAGTTATCACAGCCTCTGTTTATCAAAAGGAGACAGGAAAAAAAATGTTTGTGATAAAAAGCAGGCTGGCAAAATGTTGGAAAACTTAATAAAGATTACAAAAATATTTTTATTTTATTTTTTTTAGACAATATTACTTTTGCCATACAGGAATGTAATACATAGGTGATACATAAGTTATTCAATCTGTAAATCTACTTAAGGCTTATATGCAAATATAATGTATTGGTCAAGCACATTTAATGGATTTGTGTAAAAGTAGAATGGAAAAGATGGACAAAACCATCTTCCACTACAAAACAAAATTGCCTCTTGGTGCATTGAAAGGTGATAATTCAAATAAAGTCTTAGGACTTGTGAACAATTTACATATTCTCTCCTCTTTCTTCATGTTCTTGTCAGCAATTTACAATATTTTGTTTTCATTTACCCTCTTTTAAGAATTAGGATACTCTAAGAGAGAAAATATTGTTTTCTAGAAACAAAAAGAACCACAGATATGTCAGAAATATTTCACTATATCTTACATCCTTTTTATTTCAGATTTGATTCTTTCTTAGTCCAGAATTAATCTTTTTCGAGTCATACTGCATAGATTTTATTATTTATATAGTGCAGAACCAAATGACAATTTCATGAGACAACCCCTAGCTAGCATCAATCTGACCATTTGCATCATGCTGTGATGTGCCATAAGGAATGGCAAACTCAGCTCCCAAAAGCAGGATGGTCATTGGAGGATGACACTGCTTGGACTAATCAGCTCTATTTCTCAACATGCCCAATTAAAACAGATATATTCCAAAAATTATGCAGATACACTGATGCATACGTGGAGGTGATATTTCTATAACATACTCAACTGTAGTGTAAGCTGATCTTCTTTTAATGTATAACTTGCTTAGCATTTGTGTACCTCAGCCTAAAACTTAGTCACCTGCTGTGTCAGCTTCAGAGTTATGGCAGCCTGTAGCCTTAAATTGTCCATTGGGGCTGAAGTACATATTCAGCAGTTGTTTCAGTTTTATAAATTTGAGTTATATCACTACTGATGTAGCAGAGATCTGAAAAGACTACAATCCTGCATTCAAAATCCTCAGTTAAGTGTTTTCAAAATATGTCTATCTCCATAGCAGCAGTGGACAATTTCCCAAATACAATGAAATTCACATAGCTGCATAAAGTACGTGGAAATGGTTTGCTATTGACTAGAGTGGCCTTAACTTACACCTGGCTCTTCGTCAGTATTCCCTACTCAGCACAGTCAACAATCATGGCATAATACAGTATATAAAACTATTATACTTGCAGATTTCTGAAGGAAATGTGATATTTCACAAAAAGTCTCATCCAAAGCAAGGCAGGAATCAGAAACAGTCTAACCTTTAAGTTCGATGTGATTTTGATGATGACAAAACCATATCTTAAGTAAAATACATGGAGCTAGTCCCTCACACGAGTAACAAAAAGTGATAGAATGAAAGAGTTTGTCATGTTCAATATCCATACACCAATGACATCTTACAGGCAGAAAAGGTTAGAGCACTACAAATGGTGCTAGTTATTTTGCTTTTGCTACAAAAAAGTGTAAAGGAAACCATCTATCTTCTGAATTAGAATAACACTAGTTTCACCATGAAATAAAAAAAAAGCAAAAAAATTTGTTTTGGACCAGTAAGGTGTTCCCTGAAAATTTTAGTTTTCTTAAGAAAACTCTGAACATTTTTTTTCTAGGATTTCTGTTTTTGATTTTGGCTTGTTTCTTGCTGAAACTAAGCTATCACTTGACAGTTTTAAACAGTCTCAGCAACATTATTTTTTTCCCTTTTGTCCTAAAATGGAAAGTGTGTTAGATCTTGAGCATTCACCTTATACTAGGAGAGGATCAGTTTATTTAGATCCTGATAGTTTATTTTTCTCTTAAGGACATAAATGAGGAACACAGCAACAGTCTTTGAAAAGAGCTTCTTTTTGTATTTAATATGACTCTTCTATCCAACGATTCAAGCCCACCAGCTTTTACCTTAGCTACCACACACACACACATAAAGAACAAATTATCACTCTAAACATAATAGCAAGTCCAGAGGTGGGCCACAAAATTGATCGGAGGGATGGAGCTTCTTTCCTGTGAAGGAAGGAAGGCTGAGATAATTGTGTATGTTCAGCCTGGAGAAGAATTTGGAGTGACCTAATTATGGCCTTTCAGTATCTGAAGGGAGCCTGCAGGAAAGATGCAGAGGGACTTTTCACAAGGGCATGTAGTGACAGGACAAGTGTGAGCAGATTCAAACTGAGAGTAGGATTAAGCTAGATATTAAGAAAAGAATTCTTTATTGTGAGAGTGATGAGGCACTGGAAGAGGTTGTACAGAGAAGGTCTGGATGCCATCCTGGATGTGTTTAAGG
>JACBWW010001937.1:0-10987 GCA_020086605.1 Lanius collurio | reverse complement strand
GACCTGAGGTGAAGGAATGTGTCTGATTTTTAACCTCTCTGGATTAAAAAAAAAAAAACAACTGAGCTCCTTCTTGACTTCTTGGCTGCTGTGGGATTCATAAGAGTTAGGTCAGAGCTTTGTGTGGCAGGCTGGGTCAGTGTCTCTGAACCACACTGCCATGGTTTCTGTGGGAATACAGCACCAAAAGCAGCCATCAGAGCTCATCTGGGACAGCACAGGGCAAGTGTCCTACTGAGGGGATGGCTGTAAGCACTGCTAGGGAATCTCCCTGATTCTTTCTAGGTGAAGGGTGCCCGTGGGAAAACTGGCTTATGCCCTGCTGAGTGACTCCTGCTATCCAGGAGTCTGTGTCTCCACAGCCATAATTTTACACCTCTTGGGAGTGACAGAAAATTCAGCCACAGCCATCAGGGCTGTAACCTCACTGCCCTCAGAGTTACATGGGAAGAGGCCTATCCCTCCACTGTGAACCTACCTAAGGGCCCTCTGAGCTGCAGAGCTCTCTCTTCTTCCCCATACTGCCTCCTTCCTTCCCCAGCTTCTCTGTCCCTCTCTGCCTTGCTCTTCCCCTGTGGTTTCTCTGAGGCTCCCTTTGAGGTCTCCCTAGGGCAGCCTCTCTGCTTGCTCATACCAAGCTGAGATCTCAGACAACATCCACATCTCCTCAGGACAAGTAAGACCCTTTGCACTGCTGCCCAGCACTGAAAATTGTCTTTGTGCTTCCAGGCCCTGCAGAGGAAGGAGATTTTGGAAGTCAGAGCATGCACCACAAAGCCTCCCATACTGCAGACACCCTTCGGAGAGGCAGTAGGGAACCCTAGCCAACACCTGCTGCTGGCTGCAGCTCTTCAGGACACAGTTCTCTCACATTGCTCTTCTCCTTAGAAGCCTCCAGCAGTGCCTGTGCAACTCTGCATGGCACAGGATACATCCCTCAAATCACTGCCTGCCCACAGGCTTCAGAAATGGGTCCCTGCACACCAGCAGTGGGTTTCAGACTGAGTGCTCTGCTGCCCACATGAACATTTAGGCTCACTTACCCTGGGAAAATTAGTCTGGTGAAACCTTCCTGTGTGGATAAGGCCTAAAAGCTCCCCAAGCTGAGTATCAGCATAATTCTGCTCTGGAAATGAACAACAGAAGCTTTCTTAACCAGTAATGATCTGTGGGAGCTGGTGATTTCTGTGGGCCTGTGCTGTTCTAATGAAATGAGACTCTGGCACAGTGATACCTGTCTTTTTTTGCTTTTGACTAATTTGGTCCCTGTGCTAGCTAAAGGCTTTTGCAGCTGTCATGCTTTTTTGACAGGGTGATCTGTTGTAGGATCCGTGAGATTCTACATTTAGGATCTCCTACATAATAATCACATCACAAACGTGGATGTTGAAATGTATTTCCCAAGTGCTGACCCAAATGCATGGCAGATCAAAGCAGTATGTTGGGAGGGGAAAAAAAAAAGTAAAAGAAAAATAAAAATAGAAAGAAAACCCCACGGTTTTCTTAGATTTCTTTGTTAACAGTTTTGAGTGAGTGCTGGTATCCATTCTACAAAATTTACTGTAAGGTGAAACATGAACATTCACCACCAACTGACTGATAAATGAAAGAATTTAAATGAAATCAAAAGCCTGCATTGGTGGGTCCCTACAAGCAGTTTGGATCCAGACAAGGACAGGAGAGAGTTTGTGCTGTAGGGCAGAACCATTACTCAACCTTCTCCATTTAAAAACTTCTCTTACGCACTTTGCGTATGCAATTTTTAGTTTCTAAAGAAAGGAACCTCTGGTAGTTTTTATGGGGTTTGTTTTTGGTGTTTTTTTTTTTTTTTTTTTTTTTAATTACTTGGCCCTATAGGACATTTTTACCATTATATCTTGCTATTATAAATAAAAAGATACTTGTTCTATATAATCAAATCTTTTGAAATTCATCCTAAATGTCTTTCAAAGTAACACAGTGAAGACAGAACCCTCCACTAATGGTTCCTTCTAGAATTAAAATACTTAAGACAGCTAAAATAATCTGGTTTTCACTCTAGTACAGGCCCAGCAACCCAAATTTCCAGGAAGGTTAACACCTTTATTTTGCAGTGAATGTACAAATTAATAAGGTGCTATCAAGCCTAAGGAGAATGTAACAAAGATACAGAGAAATGCAAGTCAGCCCCTTTCCAAATTCTTCCTTTGCTGTGTGATAGCTTAACTTGTTCATAAAAAGCCTTTGGTGCCTTTAGATCAGATATTTAAACTTTCTCTGTGACCAAGAGGTCAAAGAGGCAGAAGGAAAAAGATGAGAGAAGGAGTTTTATTGCTCACCTCCAGCAGCTGAGCTTGTACTATCAGATATTGCAAGAGTTCCGGGCATTGTGTCTGAGTCCTCTGTGATCCGGCTGTGCCGTGTTGCTCTTTGGGCAGGTTGCCTGGAAATGCTGGCAATGCGATTTTCAGGACTGACTGCAGGGAGTGTGGGGTAGGGCAAGCAGGAAAAAATGTAGAGATGGGCAAGACCCAACAGACAGCCACCTGGTCTGACTCAAAAAGAGTTCAGACAACCAGGTGCTCATCTGGTTAACTGCTGGAGCCTCTGCTGTCAGTACCTCGGGGTTCAGCTGATCACACACACAACAGTCACAGGGCTAAACCAGCAGTGACTGTGCCAGAGGATCACACAGTGCTTTAGGTTGGGAGGGGCCTTAAAGGCCACCTAGGTCCAACCCCAATGCCATGGGCAGGGATACCTTCCACTAGACCTGGTTGCTCAAATCCCCATCCAGCCTGGCCCTGAACACTTCCAGAGATGAGGCATCTTCTGTAATTCCTCAGGTTCCCACAGGAGACATGATCCTTGATATGAGCAGTGCCTCACACAGCAGTCTCCCTCTTTGTTCACATCTCTGCTATTCTGAAGCTGTTTGCAAGAGTCCTGTTGGTTTTCATTGGGTCAGGATTTCATTTCTCGTGCCTGAATCTCAGATAAGACATGACAACTGCTGGATTCTTTGGTACTTACCACCTTCCCTTTGTCCCTATCTTTCAAATAGGAAGGACAAGAATTTTTACGCAAACAGAGAACATTATTGATCTGTACCAGTTATTCAGTTCCTAAATAATGTTGGGACCCATGTCTGAAAGACTCTCTCACCACCACATTTTGCCATGGTGTTTCAGACCAGCTGGAAGTGCATGTTTTCAAGCCCTGTTCTGCAGGCTCCAAAGGGCCTGGAGAGAGCTCCCTACACAGACAGCTAGGCCAGTGGTGATACTGGACTGTCATCCTTTGCCATTTGTCCTCATCTCCATGTTGCTGTTGTCAAAGTGGCTGTCATGACCTCTCCCAAAGTTAAGGCAGGCAAGATCACCTTATCATTTGATCAATTTAAATAGGTGTGTTAAATCATGTTAATCCAGCTGATTACTTTCTTGTGTGCACCATGGGACACTCCTGCAAACTCTGTGAGCAGAGCTGGGAGGGCAGTCACACCAGCCTGGGCAGGTACAGCTAACCCTGGGCAAAGAAAGGTGTCCACAGCTTGCTCAAGGCTGTGTACTGAGATGCTGGCAGTGCTGTACAGAGCACTGAGGTATCAAGGCTTCCAGCAGCCCTGTGGCTCCTTGGACAGTCTCCACCACTCCAAAGGTCAGGCTGCTTTTGCAGCTCTGCTGTGCAGCAGGTAGCACAGGTAGATGCTCTCCTGGGACTTCCCCTTGCCTTGTATCTCTCCCTCAGCATCCCCAGACTTCAGCTTGCCATACAGTTTAGTCCAGGAAGGCACTCTTGGGATAGAGATCCAGAAAGGAAGACCTTACAGTGAGCCTGAGCAGGAGACAGAGACATTGGAACTTCTGGCTTGTGTTGTGGATCATAGAAACTTTTGCTTCCTTAGCATGCCAGTGTGGTTGACCAGGTTATTTTATTAGAAGGCAATCCTTACTCACCCTCCATGCTATGCTTACCTTAGGATAAAGGCAAGGCCATACAGCCATTCCTACACTCAGAGCAGAGGGGAAGCTCAGCTTTCTTTTGGATCAGTATAGCTTAGTGCATGGCATAAGCAGCTGTTCCCACCAGCTGCAGAGATGGATTGAACAGATGCAATAATCATTGACTGCAATAAACTACAAGGGAGTAGGGATGAGTAAAGCAAACAAAATCACGCACTCATGCAATTTTAAAGAGTACTGCATTATTTAACTTCACTCAGCTACAACAACTGCAGGCCACCTTGGATAAATCAGCCCATTTTCCAAGCTGTAAATGACCATGCTTGGACTTATGAGTGAAATGAATAATTTTTGCAGTGATTCTTTCGTGCCTTTAGTGGGGGTTATCCAGAAGTCTTTGAAAAACTGGCTTGCAATTATATTGCCTTCCTGTCTCTTGGGGATTTATCAAAACGAGAGAAGCACTTTGATACAGCAGCATCAGGGCTATGAAACAACCCAGAGACAGGAAACAGATCTTATTCTGAAACTATAGGGAAGAGTTATTTATTTTAAGATGAAGGGGAGCTCCCCAGCCAAACGTTCTTTTTAAAAATAAGGATCTATGCATCATCTAGAGTCAAGTTTTCTTCTTCCAAATGAAGCCCTGCATCCAGTACCTACATTTTATGGGAGGCCAATTTTCACTTCCTTAAAGTGGTTTTGTAATTTCTTGTTATGACAGACTTCTCTGCCAAGAGCTGAGCACCCAGGACACTTGCATAGAACCTCAGGATTAAAGTGTCACACAATCCAGAAAGGCTGCAGCAACACTTCTCTGTCACTCATTGCCAGTGGGCAGAGCCCATTTGGGTTCAAAACCTCCATCCCAAAGCCTTAGTTTTTTGCTTGTTGGTGGCTGGAGGATCACTGCTTGCAAACCAAGATCTTTAAGCAATAATTAAAAATGCATGTGGGCCTGCCCTTTGTTAAAAAGAAGGTTATTTGTTGGGATGCATTCAGAACACATTGCCATGCCCACCACTAATACCAGCCACGAGTACAGTATGGAAAGAGAAGGAGGTGAAACAGCCATGTGCTCCCAGGGCTCTTTTAGCTTTCTTCTGAAACTTCTGTTTGCAGACAAGAACAGAAATGGATCACTTCTCAAAATGAAACTAAACAAAGCCCAGGCAGTTGGATATTTATGTTATACTGGCTCCTAAATTCTGCCAGAAGCCATTTCTGGCATCCTAAAACAGTACCCTCCTCACACTGCCCCTGCTTAACTCATGTGAATTTTGGTCCTAAACCATAAGTTTATCTTACAACAACCCTAGACAAGAGTTTGATTTCCAAGCTGCATCAATCATTAAACCACACAAAAATACTTTTAGAGATTTCCAGAAAAATATCTGTATTTATGATATGTCATTCTTGAAACAAGTGATCAACACATTTTCATGCAACTACAGTGGCAGGATTAGAGATGCAAAGTAAAAGAAACCTAAAAGTATTTGGGAAGCTGTTTATTTACCACTTATGTATGATACTAAACTAGTCTCTGATTCTAGAAGTCATTGGAAGGAATCAAAGGTATAATATAACCTCTACACTAAGTTAAAAACTTCCCAGACAAGAGCTTAGCTTTGTACCAGTTTATATTGTCTTTCATCAACCAGAGCTGGGCAGCTTCTGACCAGAAGATATTTTTGAAAAATACTAAGATTAAAGCCCAAACAGTTCTCCAAATCAAAAAAATGCTTTTTTTTTTTTTCAGAAAGTGTGTCTGCACCTGTATTTTTTTTACTCCACCCCTTACCTCAGTCCTTCAGAAAAGTTTTCTAGAGGTCAGTTTTAACAGGGAACAGGAGCCAAGTGAGAAAAAGATTCCTGCAGCTCTAGTTTCCCATATTACTGTGTTTGGAGATGGAAACTGCTGAGAAGTTCTAACACATATGCTTAGAGACTTAATTTGAATTATGTGGTAAAACTGAATATGCATAAAAATTGAACACTTCCATATATGCTAATTAAATATTTCCCTGATACAAATAAATTAGCTATGATTACAGAACTTCTGAGTAGATTATTTATTTTAAATCTACTCTTTTTATATTTCCTATTGAACAAACTGTTTTCCCAACACTTACACTGCAAACTCCAAGGTAACACACAAGAATTGGGTGGCATTTTCAGTAGGAAAAGGGGGGCAAGAGCAAACTCCTGTACAGAGCTCTCCTTGCAACAGGACAGAGGATTTGGCCAGGTCTATGGTCAGCTCAGCCCCATGAGCTTTACTTTGGACTATACCATTCTTCTGCTTTCCAGGAGAGGTCCTCAAAGAAAAAGTCTGGCAGGTACAGCCTGTGGCACTAAAGCTCTTAAAAATCCCAGCAGAGAGCTGAATTTCATCCCTTGGTAGGCTGACTTAGTTATACTGATTTCAAAAAAAAATCGCAAAAGTTTAAACCAGACGACCATCTGCCACCAGAAGGTTAAAAATCAACCTGTTTTTCACATCTATTGAACTATAAATGCTTGTGGTGAGAACATTTTAGACCTGATGCTTCATTATCATTAGTCAAAGAATTTGTTCTGTTATCAAAAAGAAAGAGTACCTTCCTTCTGTTCTTAGGTACTTTTTCCTGGTTTCTAGCACTCCATTTATTCTTAAGTATTCACTGCTCTGGTTTGGTCAAATAGCTTGAAATCTTTAAGGTGTCTGATAAGAAATTACCCTGCCAGGCAGCATTCATTTCTAACCCCTGACTGGCTGCGAGTTACTTTTTAAACCACCAGATCGAGGCACAACAAATAGTTATTTTCAATAATGAGTAGTATTCATATTTCCTCCCATAAAAATGTTTATCACCAGAGAAGCATTCCCAGACATTTACACCTGTATGTGTCTATCTGGCACAACACCTGACTGCCTCTCCCATAGGCTTTTTCCCCTCTAGCTCTCAGCATTCGTGTTTAAATTCCATTCTGCCTTGTCTTGGAGGTGGAAACACAACATACACACCACAGAAGTCCATTTAAACCTTAGAGCAGTGCCAAAATCCATTATACCAGAAAGTTTTTGATTTTTCCTATCCCGTTCTGGTTGAACTGCTCTTTTTCTGTAAGAGTCCAAGCGCCTGCCCTTCATTACAGCCTTGTTTTCCCCACACCCATTTTAAGTGGTCATCATTTAATTAACTGAAATGTCACCAATCTAAAGCTAAAACTCCTTTCAGGTTATTTTCCTTCCTCTCCTTCCCTTTGGCCACCTCTGTGGTTTCATATTAAATATACTAAAAATGCATTTTCTCTCTTTTGTTGCTACCTAAGACTTGCACAAAATTGGGAAAGCTTTTAGTCTTCATCAGAGATTTGAATTTCCATCCTGTTTTAAATTATGGAGAGCACATTTTCCAATGAATAAACACACTAATGGAAAATTCCCAAGCAGTTCCCATAACCATACATACAATATTAACTAATTTACCAGGTATCAAACTTCAAAGGGAGGGACCAGGTCCTTCTTATCCATCCATTCAAGACCAGCAAACTCCAGAGTTATTTATATAAGGTCCAGAAAACAAAAATACAGGCAGAAATATGAGAATAAATTATAACCTTGAAGAAAAATAATAATAAAACAGAAGCAAAGTCCCCAAATGTTTGGATGCAGGAATCAGAGGTGACAGGAGGAATGCTCCTGTCATCCATTTGCTCTCTGCATCCCTGTCTTTAGACCTCTCTAGCAGATTTTTTATTCATGCCACCAGCTCCAGGGCACAGATCATGTCTGCCTGCGTCAGTCATGTGCATACTGATGCAAAACAGGTCGATGTATTGACTCTGCAACTCAGACATGGGAGCAGGTAAAAGGAGACTTTGACTCCTAGCTCTGTTTTCTGAGAAGCAAAGAGGCAAAGTGCTGAGAAGGACAATTCTTGGCCAGGAAAACACCACCTGGAGTTTTCTTGGGTTCTTGCGAGGACACTTGGGAGGTATTTTCCTTCATACCTTATTCTGGCTCTCTAATCAAGGCCAGGCAGGGCACTTCTTACTTCAAGCAGGAAGTCAGTGTCTCCTCCAACAGCAGCCAGCCTTTCCCCTCTCCCATGGATGCACTGTCTGGAGACAACCTGGAGCAGCCACTAGGTTTGATGGAAATATGGCTCCTAAGCAGACACTGCATTCCTATGGGTCAGAGCCCTTTGGCACCCTATTTTGAAGTTACACAAGCACACAGATGAAAATCCCCTCTCAAAGGTTGGTCACTACAGCACAGACAGAAAGGCCCCAGCTCTAATTCATTTGTTCTGCAGAGTGAAAAACTTTTGTACCTGAATAGACCCCCCTGTGATATTTGGACATAATGGCTCAGCATTACAAAGGGAGTAAGTGCCTTAAAGAGAACAGGTCTCATTCACTGATGGTTTCTAATAAATACCATTTGATTTTTCCTCAAGCATATTTCTTGGAAAATATTTCCCTTGGTTTGGTTCTAAGAAAAGCAATTTGCTAACATTTGTCTGATCATAAAATTGATTTGACCTTCTGCAAATAATCTGACTTTCCAGTGGGTTGCTGAACTTTTAAAAGTGCGGTAGGTTGTTCATAGAACACAGCTTTCTCCTGTTTATTCTGGATATAATTGATGGAAAGCTTTTGTAAAAATAACTTCAAGGAACAGATTAAAAAAAAAAAAAAGGGGTTGAAATTCCAATGGAATATGTTATTACATTTTTCAGTGGACACAAGGAGGAAGAACTGTCTTTGAACCAGCTCTATTTCTAACACTGTGAGTCTTGCACACTATGGCCCCCTCCTCCCCAGCATGGGTCGCTGCTATTGAGCTCATTACCTTCAGGTTTTTAATTAGAATGAGTTGCAAGTGGCAAGATTTCAGCTGTACCTCTATGTCTTTGGAGAAATATCACCATGCAATCCAACAATGAGCTGGGTGAGTTAACTTAGCTCATACTCTGTTGATTTGGCAGGCATGTACGGGAAGATGAGGAAGCCATCAATCCTGATATGGGATGAAGGGGCACCACACACATATGGGATACCTGAGAGAAAAACCTCCTGTGAGGGGAAGAAGGCTTTCAAGGCTCCACGCAGGAACTGCTTATTGCAGGCAGGTACAGCTGGGCATATTGCATTTCTCTGACAATGTCTAGATGAGAAGCAAAATATCTTTATAATGCTGCAGATAATACAGGGGTTTTTCTTAACATTCTTTCCAAAATTTCAAAAGCAAAGCTCTTGTTTGTGGCCACTCCTCCCCAAGGCTGGTCATGGACAGCTTAAAATGGGGGTTTGAAGGTTTTAGTTAATGTTCTGCAACATTCTCACTCTCTCAGACTGGACTTTTAAACAAGACTACCTGGCTAGGACAGAGCCAACATGTGCAAAATCAGCTCTGCACAGCTTCCTGTCCCAGGGACCACCCAAGTTCCCTCCTCCTGATATGGAAAGTAAAACCCCATGGCTCCCATCACCAAAATGCAATTCAGTAACTGGCAGCATCAGGCCTTTATCAGATGGCAGACAGCAGACATTCTCCTCCTGGTTTGCTCTTCCCACAGAAAATTCTGCTGCTTTAGCATCCACTTGGAAGAGGTGTGTTGTCAGGGCTAGTTGTTTGTAGGAAGGAAGACTTCCTGATTAGAAATAACCCTCTAATTAAAGCACGGCCTTATTTATTTACATGTCACAGTCATTTGTAGTTAGTTATTCAATTATAAATTACAAAGAACAATATTTAGTTTTAGCTGCATGTGAAATCTGCTCAGTGAGACTGTCACCATTTGAAGATGTTCTCTGGGCTTGTAAGAGCCTCCACAGCAGAGGCAGGCTCTGGCCCCAGGGAAGGGATGACTCTGGCTGTGGTGTCCCAACACACCAGGCAAAAGAGCAATGACAAAATAAATTTGTAAGATCAGGCAGTTAAGCACTCCTCCATGGAATAGCAGGAAAAAGCAGGCATCTCCTCCTTTCCCAAGTGGCAAGTATTACATGTGGAATATACCCCAGAAAGATGAGGTAAACCATGAAGAATTCTCTCCCAAGTGCCTGATTCTCCCCTTCTCTCCTTACTTACCACAAGCCTCTCTGGATCCCAGGCAGCCAGCACTGGGAGGTGCAGCACTGATAGTCACCCTGCTGCTGGCTTCCATGACTCAGGTCACATTTGAGGGGCACATTTGCATGGTGTGGAGGGAGCTCAGCCTGTGAGCAGCCCCACTACAAAGGGCAGTGGTAGGAGTGTCCAGGGAGCACTGTCTTTAGGCTGTTCACTCTGGGAATCCAAACCCCATAAAGGCTGTGCTGAAGATATCTTTTTTTCTGACACATTAATTTTGTCTTTCGTTATTGAGTGGTTAAACTGCATCACTTTTCTATTTGCAGCTCTCTGCTTCACAGTCCTCCTTCACCCACTGAACTGTGTCCTGAGTCTCTTGAAGAGAAGCCTACGGCTGCTTGTGCCTCTGCTGAAGTCCAAAAACTGACAGGTGAGGCAGCACCCTCACAGCTCAGTTACCTTCCAGGGGTAACCAGCAGCTCCCACCTCTGCTGGGACAGGGAAGGGGCACCCAGGTGGTAGGGAGAGGGCCGAGGAGGGCTGGGAGAACAGCTTCCTGCAGCACCCTGCCACCTGAAGGCTGCTGCCTTTCTACATCAATGTGGCCCTGAGGAGTCCAGCCTGGGGCACAGCAGTAGATTCAAATCAGTAGCCAACAAAGACCAGTCAGCTCAATCTCCAGCACCAAGGCAGAGCATTAATTGCTCTCCAGTATCTTAATGGATTTTAAGAAGAACAATAGTTGCTCTTAAAGGGCAAGCCCCCAAATATCCTGTCTCTTGTTCATTGCTGGATCATCTCTCCCCAGTTCCTGTATTCTCACTGCTGCAGGCTCTGAAGGCTCTTGAATTACTCCAGCACATGGCTACGAGAGCAATTGAAATGGTGTTCCCCAACATCCCTGCTTGAGAGGAAGCACCAAGAGCACCCTGTGATTCTCTGGTCTAGGCTTTAGGACTGGAGAGAAAACAGAAAAAAA
>JACBWW010001936.1:0-10994 GCA_020086605.1 Lanius collurio | reverse complement strand
ATATTTCCAGTAACATTTTCTCCCTTTTTTCCCCACCTAAATCCTCTTCCAGGTGGAGCTGGGAACCAGCTGTAATTTAGGGATGAGCACCAGGCCACTTATGCTCAAGGACCACGGTGTTTTGGGGGGAGATAAATTAATAATCACCTTTTTTGGGGTGGTCAGACCTCCTGCTCCTCATCCAAGGAGCCAAAGCTTTGGAGGAGAAAGGCTCATGGCTGGGATGTTTGAATTTCCTGGGGTTTTGTCCTGCAAGGGACAAAAGAGCAGCATCAGGGAGGAAAAATGAACAGGGGATGATCCAGAGAGAGAGAAATGCTGGAAAAGGAGAATGATGCTCTCTGTCCTAAGAGTTACTGGGATTTTTGGTGATCATAAATTTCACCAATGTATAAATTTCACCAGTAAATGAATTTCACCAATCATAAATTTCTGTGCTTGGGGTAAAGCTCTGGGAAAGAAGGGAAATGTGAAAAAAAAAAAAGGAAGTGCCCCTGAAGTGCTGATTTCTGGGTTAAATCTGTGTCCTGTGACAGTGGGGATGCCTCTGTGAAAAAAGCAGGAGCTGAGAAGTGCCAGAATCTGGTGGAAAAGTGCCTAAAAGATTCAACAAAATCAGGAAACCAAATTTTTTTTCCTTATCATCAGGAAAAAAAAAAGATCCAAATACTCTGGATGAGGAGTTGGCCCTGTGTACCTTCACTCCTGTACAGGTTGTCACTGTCAATTCTTTCCTTCCTTCCTAAAGCTGCCAGACATTTCTGGGTTCCCTGTTAAGCAGAATTTTTGGCAGTTTCCTCAGCACCGACTCCTTTTTTCCTTGTTTTATAAAATATGGAAGAAGGCCGTGCTTGTGTATTATCCATTAATAAATAAATCCCTGGAAGATGTCAGGGATGTTTAGGAGACAAAAACCCTGCCTGTTGTGGGGTTTTGGAGCTGCAGTGGGAATCTGTTCCCTTTTTCATGACTTTAGGGATGACTGTGGGGCTTTATGGAATTCTCCAGTGCTCGGGAATAAAAGGCAGAGCTGTGTTTTCACACAGGAATTCGGGAGTTGGAGGTGAAAAGTTGAGTTAAAGTTCCAAAGTGTTTGGGGGTTTGTAATATAGAAGGAGGTCAGTGCAGCCCTGAAATTCCAGGATGGAGAGAGCACTTCCCCAGGAGCTGAGAGAGCCACTGAGGAGGTGGGAATGCTGGAAAAAACCAAAATTGAATCGTTAAAGTGGGAAAAATCTCCAAGACTGAGTCCAACCTCGGGCTGAGTCCCAGCACATCCTGAAGTGGCACATCCATGTGGGTTTTGATCTTCCAGGGACGGGGACTCCACTGCTGCCATGGGAATCTGTTCCAATGTTTGACCACTCTGTCACTGAAGGAATTTTTCCCTGATATCCAACCTGGACCTCTCCAGTGGACATGGAAAAAGTGGATGAGGAGGCAGGTGCATGCAGGGAACGGGGTGTGGATAAATCCCTGGGATTTTCTGGCACTGAATGCTCCAGTTAGACCTGGTGTGAGTTAAAGGCAGGAAAGTTTGGCTGCCTCTGGATGTATCCGAGGTCAGGTTGGACACTGGGAGCAGCCTGGGACAGTGGGAGGTGTCCCTGCCATGGCAGGGCTGGGATGGGATTTAAGGTCCTTTCCAATCCAAACCAACCTGGCATTCTGGGATACTCCAGTTTGATGGAATTAGGGTGGACAGGGCGAGGCTGAAGGCTTTGTTTGATCTGGGATCCATATTTCAGGTTCTTAATGAGAAAACAGGCATTGAAGGTCAATTAAATGCCCTCCCTAATGAATTATTGGGCAAATTACCAGAATCCTTCAGCTGAGCACCTGAAGCTTTTAGCTTAGGACAGAAGGAAAATGTTTTTATTCCTTTGGGAATTTTCATGGCAGCAAGATTTGGTTTGCTCTTTTTTTCTCTTCCCTGTACTTTTGCTGGAGAATCTTTCCCCTCTTCCTGGCAGGGAAGTTTCCCTGGAGTTCACAGGAGGAGGCACAGCTGAACTTTTCCCACTAAACCCAGAGTTGGTCATTCAGTCATGGTGGTGGTGCTGAGTTGAGGGTTGCACTTGATGGTCTGGACCCCAGCAGGAATTTCCCCATGGAAAGGGTGCTCAGGCCTTGGCACTGCCCAGGGAGGGTTGGAGTGCCCATCCCTGGGGGTGTCCAAGGAATTCCTGGAGGTGGCACTCAGAAGGTGGCACTCAGAGCTCTGGGCTGGGGAGAAGGTGTTGGTCAGCTGGGCCTTGGAGAGTTTCTTCAGCCTCAGTGATTCCATGATTCCCCAACCTCCCAGAGATCTCCCAACTCCTCCCAATTCCTGCCTTTTCTCCCTCACAGTCACTGAGATATTTGAGCAGTTTAACCCAATCCCTCTTCCCTGGTTTTTTCCTGGAGCTGCAGCTATTTCAGGAGTGCCTGACAAGGGCTTGGCAGAGTCCAAATCCCTGCCTGGTGGCAAATTGGAATGGGCAGGAATTATCTCCAATTTGTTAAAACCAGGATTTCTTCACTCTCACTTCTGATTAATGTGCTTAAAACTCGTCTCACTTATCCCTCTCTGTATCCCATTGTTCCCTCCCTGGATGGGGGCTTTGTACAAGCACACTTTAATTACTTTTCTAATTAGTCAGCAGCCAATCAGTGCTGAGATGCCTCTTGCACCGACTGAAATCTTTGCTGGTTTTTTCATGGATTACACACAACTCCTCATTAACTTTTCCAAGTCTAATTAAATCTCTCTCCTCGTTTTTGCCTTTGCCCTTCCAGGATCACTCCTCACTAATTCTCCTGGTGATATTAATCCAGATGACATCATTAAATATCATGTTTTTTAGAGGAAAATGCATTTGAGAAAATGAAGTTTTGTGGCAGCTTTTTTCCTGATTATTTGTAAAGGAGGCTTCTTTCTGCTTTGCTGAAAGTTAGTTAAAAAGAAATTGACAATGATCAGAAATGCAAATTTCGGTGGCTGAAAGAGTTTAAACAAAGTTAAAATATTATTAGTGTGGATTCTGAATTTTTAGAAAGGAAATTAATATTTTTAAAATAATGTTTTTAATTGAAAAATGAGAAGTTGCTGAACCTTTGTGGTAAGGATGTGATACCTGTTAAAAAACATCACCTGAACTTAATCTTAAATCCAAACTATCTTCTCCTGGTGGCCTCTCCCTGACCTTATAAAGCCATTTCCAAAGAGTCCACTATTAATGGGACTCCTTTAATAATCCCTTCCTTAGATTTTTGGGATTCACTTCCATGAAAAGCTGTTTTCAGTCCTTACTTACAGACAATTCACATCTTTCGTGGCCTCTCGATGGTGTCTTTGGTCACTCCGTGTTTTCTCTGGAAGGTTGTGCAGGGATTTAGTGGAGGCCTGAATGGGAATCACACAGATAAACATGGATCAATATGTTAATGGGATAAACATGGTATAACATGGATAAAGCTTCCAGCAGAGCTTTGGGGATGAATCCCCACCCCTGTGGACTCTTTGGAACACAGAACCCTACGAAAAACACTTGGAATTTCAGTTTGTCCCTGAAATTTGCTGTTTCTTCTTTTTGAGCCTTAGCTGCATCTGCTCCCACATCTGAGCATTTATGGGAATTGCTGATGCTGCTTTGTGCTTCCAGATCTTTTTCCTTTTGGAATATCGGATTATCTGCGTGTTCTTCCACCTTGGAGCACTTTGGTTCCATCTTGTCCTGTATCCCGAGCAGGGATGAGACTGGAAAGCAAAGACAAGGCTGATGTGGACATGAACATTCCCATTTTTCCCTTGGCTCCTTCAACTTGACATTGAAGCCCTTCAATAAATTTCTGGGAAGTTCCAAAGAGCCTGCACAGCGTTTCATGGAATCATGGAGTTGTCCAGGTTGGAAAAGCCCTCCAGGATCATCAAGTCCAACCATCAGGCAGCACCACCATGGTCACCACCAAACCACGTCCCCTCGTGCCACATCCACGTGTTTTTTGCACACTTCCATTGCTGGGGACTCCACCACTGCCCTGGGAAGTCTTTTCCAGAATTTTACAACTTTACTGGAAGAAATTGTTCCTTATCCAACAGAAACCTTTCCTGCTGCAGTTGGAGGCCCTTTCCACTCGTTTCCATTGCGAGGTGTGTGGGGTCACATTTGCAGCTCTGCCTCAGCATTCCAAGGGCTGAAGAATCCCACTGAAACCAGGTCCCTGTGGAAGAGCAGCCTCAGGGCTGGGGTGCCACCTTCCTGTCCTTTGTCCCCACCAGGAGCCACCCCCTGGCTCTGCTGATTCCTTTGGGCTGGTCCCAAACTCCTCCTCTGGGGTCGATGTTGGGCTTTATCCCGACTTTCCCCCAGAAAAGTTCCCATCCTGCTGCTGGTGGGACTCACCCAGCTGGCCAAAACGAGGCCTAAACTTGGGAAAGACTTTGTGCTCCTCTCTGTTTTCCCAGTTTTCCTCTTTCTAATCCAGGACATCCTCCTCCAACGATTCCCACTTGGAGATTTTTAAACAAATCCACTTCTTGGGCTGCTTCCCTAACGGATTAATTTAGAATCCTAAAAAATGTTGAGATTTTCCCTCTGGAATTTGCTCCTCCAGACCCCCACATTGAGCTGCTCTCCATGTGTGGAAAAGAAGCATTCCAGTTACTAACAATCCATCCCAGTAATTATTATTCTTTGTTTGGAAAAAAAAAAATATTCCTTTTTCCACTTCCATGATTTTAGCTTCCAACTGCTGCTTCTTATCCTGCCTTTCTTCCTGAGATTAAAGTGGTTTTCCCTTCTCCTCGTGGAAGTGCTCCCATGTTTATAACATTCCCTCTCATTTTCTTCCTTTTGATGAACAAACCCAGCAGTTCCTTTGAATATTTCCAAATAAGAAATTTTCTTTAACCTTTGACTTATCCTGGCAGTTTTCTCCCAGCTCTTCTCCAGCTTTTGTCCCATGAAAATAAAATACAGATATAAAAAAAATGCAGCACATGTCTCTCTAGGCACCTTCCAGCGTGGATTTCTCCAGTGCAGAATCCAGAGGTTAAACATTCCCATTTAACCCCTCTCCACCTGCCTCTCCTGGTGTATCCATGGTTCTCTCAGCCATCCTGTTATTCTGGGAGCTGATATTGCTCCTCATGACACAGAAGGTCATGGAGCTGTGTGGAAACAAGGAGGATTCTTTAAATTTAATTTATTTTGTGTCCCAAAGTTCAGATTCTCTTCTCAGGGTTGTTCTCCAGTCACAGCGAGTGGGAAAACTGTCCTGGAAGCACTGCAGCCTCATCATAAAATCGTGGAATGATCCTTAAAGATAATCTGGCTCCAGACCCAGGGCTTTAAGGTCCCTTCCAACCCAAACTATTCCATCATTCTGTGCCAATCTAAAAGAGACAAGGGTGAGGTCACGGGTTCCTGGTAAATATTGACGTGGTAGAGGAGACTTTTAAAATCTCTCTGATTTATTTGTGACCTCACCAGGAGAAGTGTGAGGCTTTGAACAAGCCTGCGATTCCTTTGATGGAATGGCATTCTCTAGGATTTTCTCCTGGTTTTCGTGGTAAATTTGGGGTCTGCTTGAGGAAGTTTAATCCCAGGCTCACAGAGACTGGGGAGATTTTTGGCTGTGGCTACAACTCATTCCAGTTCAGCCCCTTTGGGATTTCCTGGCCCTCAGTTCAGCCCATGTGGGATCATGCTGGCCCTTTAGTTTGGCTCACTTTTGACCTTGATCCAGGAGATGATGCTGTGGCACAGAGTGTGAGCCTGAATTTGATCCTCTTCCCCTGGATTTTCTGCTCTGTTTGAGGTCATTTAGGACCAACTCCCTTTGGAGTGATTCCCAGATGTTCAGGGAAGGCTGGAAGCCCCTGGACAGTTTTTGTGTCACCTCATGTCCAGTCCTGTGTGCAGGGCGAGGTGTGCAGTGAGCTTGGTTTGTTCTCAGCCCTGGGGGAGTCCTGAGCTCCTGCCCAGGACTCTGGGGTGCCTCCAGTGCCACATCCCGGGGCTTTTGGAACAGTTCCAGGGATGGGGCTGCCACCAATTCCCTCTTTTCATGTCGAGCAGGTTTGAAAAAGTTGCCAGGGGCAAACTTTTGCACCCGAATTGTGCTGCTTTAATGGTTGCTCTTGATGAGCTGTGAGTTCTTTTCCAGCTTTAACGTCCCTGTGATTCTTTTCTTTACTAAACAAGGGCAGATCCAGTCTCCTGCTCTTTTCCATCTATCCTGTTTCTCCTGGCATCTTAGGGATGCTTTACACCCTGCCCCAAAGATGTTGAGGTTTTTATGATGTCACTGTCTTGTTTTTTCCCTTCGTGTTTGCTCTTGGAGACTCCACCTGGCAGAGACGTTCAAAGGGAGGAAGGGAACGGGCCGGGTGATGGTGAGACAGATAAACAAAGAGAGCTGGTGAATTATGCATATTCCTGAGCATTCACCTTGAGGAAGCAGCAGGATCTGGGGAATGGATGCCTGGCAAAGACCTTGAAGAGCGGCTCTGTGGGACTTATTTATTTCTTTATCAGCGCAGTCTTCGAGGAAGATGAATTATCAGCCAGAAGAGCCTTGAGGGATCCGGGTTTATTCTCATTGTACAAGTTTTAGGACAATAAAGTGACTCTGTTCTCCAGAGCTCCTGATGAGCTGTTCAAGGCACACCATGAGCAGGATTATCCAGCCTGGAGATGCAAATGAGAACATCTCACATCTCTCCCTGGATTTTATGAGCCTCATTAAGCCCAGGGGAACAGTTGAGCTCTTGGATATTGATCACACCCAGCCAGGATCATTCACTGCCCTGAAACACTGATCCCTTCCTGGAGGGCACCTGGAGTCAGGGAAGGGCTGGGTAGAACTGATTAGAAATATTCCAGAATCCCTGAGGTTGGAAAAGCCCTCCCAGAACACTGAGTCCAGCCTATGCCCACCTTGTCCCCAGCCCAGAGCCCTGAGTGCCACCTCCAGGAATTCCCTGGACACCCCCAGGGATGGGCACTCCAACCCTCCCTGGGCACTTCCAAGGCCTGAGCACCCTTTCCATGGGGAAATTCCTGCTGATGCCCACCTGGGACAATCCCACCAGTTTCCTTTGTACGTTTATAGTTTTTTGTGTTATTTTAGACACTCATAATTGCAAATCTCAATTTAGAGCTGTTGTTAATTCTCAAACCTCAACACTCCTGAACTGTGTTTGTATTTGTATTTTGCTTTGTGTTTATAAGGCCCTGAGAGCTTTGATTTGATCTCCCACCACTCCAGATCCAGCAGTGTTTCCCTCCTTCTTCCCACAGAATCTGTTCCTAATTGGAAAAGCTCCTTCAGGCATCTCATCCCCCCCAGCCCTGAGCACAAACACTTCATCATCGCAGCTCGTTAGGAGATGCTGCCCTCATCAATTCTAATCCTGTACCTCGTGGAAAAGGAATTAATATTTTCCAATATCTGCCTTGAAACAAGAACCTGCAGCCAGATTTTCCAGCAGAATCGTTTCCTCACAATTAACTCGGAAGGTTCCCCTCTCAAAGAGCAGAGTTTTGTGGGAGTGTTACTTTCTGGTCAATAATGAGTCGTTGGAAAGGTCAGGCTGTCCAACACGGCATTTGAGGGAGAGTTACAAAGATTAATAGGAAAATCCTTGAAAAAAGCATTAGAAAATATCCTGGTGGTTCCAAGAGCTTCCAACAGCTTCCGAGCCTTGTAAGGGCTGCCAAAGTCCAGGGAGGAGTGGGAATTAGGAAAAAGGGATCCATTTATCAACAGCACTTCATTGCCAGTTTAAAGCCCAGCAGAGGGATGGGTGCCTCAGGATCATGGATGGGGATCAAACATTTCATTTTCCTTGGTTCCCCCAACTTGGCTGTGGAAATTTTGTGGGTGTTTAGTGGAATCAGGATCGGTTTGGCAGCAGGGATCAAGAATACAAATTATAAAATACCAAATATAAAATAATAAGATTGAGTTGCTTCTGGCTGTCTCTTTGAGCAGTTGGACCCCTGGAGACCTCTTCCAGCTAAAATGATTCCATCATTTGGAGATGTCCCCTTTCCAAAGTGGGAGTTCCAAGCTCAGCAGCTTAAATATCCTCTTGGAAGGAAAAAGCTGTTTCAGGGTCATAATCTTTGCCAAAAAAAGGAATTTATGTTCTTTTCAGTGCTCGTATCAACACAACTGTTGTTATTTTTATAAGCTGAGTTTATTTCATATATCCTGGAACAAGATAGGGATATACCCAGAGATATATCCAGAGATATATTCCAGAGGCTTCTGGATGCACTCCTGTGCCGTGTGCTCTGGGATGACCCTGCCTGAGCAGGGAGGTGGCACCAGATGAGCCAGAACCATCCCACTGTTCCCACATCCTTCTCCAGGCGGTTTCTCTCCCAAGGAGCATTATCCTGGTTTTTTCACCTCCATAGGATAAAACTCCACATGATCCCACCTTCCAATTCTGTTGGATGGTGTAATTTCACTCTGTGCTTCCCTTGTGGTGGTGATTGAGCTTGGTTTTGCTCTCTTTTTCCCCCTCTACCTCTCCTTCCATGGACACTCCGCTGTATTCCCTGAAATCCTTCAGATCCCGCGAACAGTGCAGGATTATTTTTGAAGGTTCAGGAAATCAATGCTCCTGAAGTACAAGGGCCAGAGGACACAGCCTGCAACTGCACCAGGGGAGGCTTAGGTTGGATATTGGGGAAAAATTCTCCATGGAAAAGCTGTGTGTCCATGGAAAAGCTGTGGAACAGACTTCCCATGGAGTTAAATCCCTGGAAGTGTTCAGAGTACACAGGGATGTGGCACTTGAGGATGTGGGGTGGTGGTGACCGTGCTGCTGGGTTGGTGATTGGACTCGAGGGCTTTTCAGACTTAGTGATTCCATAAATTCCATTTTGGCCATGGAAGTTTTAAAAGACTTGTGTATTCCTGCAGTTTTGTGTGCAGCTTGTCCAGGGAATGTTTGCAGGCAGGGAAAAGCACTGGCTGAGCAACAGCTCCAGCAAGGAATGGGACAGAAGAGACCCAGTGTGGAGCCTGGGGGAGCAAACGTGGTGCTCTGAACAGGCAGAGAGTTCAGGAGCTGTGGAGCACGAGGGAGAACAGAGCAATGGATAAGAAAAGAGTGTAAATTCCCTATTTTTACCTTCAGATAACTCTGTTTTACTTCCCAGAATAAATAAGAGCCTTTGCTGTAGGAGAGGGAGCCACAGGAGATATTTCAAATAAATCAACATTTACTTCCTTGAGTTACACTGAGAATTTTGTGGCCCCGAGGCCCTTGGAACAAATGGATGGGAAGGAGCACCAAGGGGCTGGAAGGAGTTTTAGAAACCTTCTTAGGCCTTTAATGTCTCTGTTCCCCACTCCAAGAGGAAGGGTTGAGATGTTCCACAAGGGGAGGTGTTTGTTTGCTGATAATTCCTGGGTTTAACACTCAGTGTGGGGAATAATCTCAGATGTTGTTCAGGGAGGCTTTTGACAGTCAGATCCTTTGCTGTTAAATCCTTTCATGGACCTTTTTATGTCCAGATGTTTCAGGATACTGAGTGAGGATGTAGGATGAGGCCAGGCTGGATAACCTGAGAGAGGAGAGATTTAGATGGGATCCTGGGAATTGGGAATTGCTGGCTGGGAGGGTGGGCAGGGGCTGGGCTGGAATTGCCAGAGCAGCTGTGGCTGCCCCTGGATCCCTGGCAGTGCCCAAGGCCAGGCTGGACATTGGGGCTGGGAGCAGCCTGGCACAGTGGGAGGTGTCCCTGCCATGGCAGGGGTGGGATTGGGATGGGATTTGAGGTCCCTTCCCACCCAAACCAGTCTGGGATTCCATGATTAACCAACAATATCAGTAAATAAATACTATTTGCAATACTGGATACATTTTTTGAGCCTGATCCAGGTTTAATGTGCAAATGAATCCAAGGGTCATGTGGCATTAGCTGCAAAAAGAATGATAAAATACAGGAAAAGAGGGAATTTCCTGCCAAAGGAATGTGGCTGTGCTGTAGCCAGACCCCACCTCGGGCTCTGTACAGGATAAGAGGCGAAAATTTAATGTTTTGTGCTCAGCCTGAATGATCTGCAGCCTTCCCCAGGCTGCAGATTGCTCAGTAATTCTTTGGCCACTCACTGTGGCAAAGTTACACGACAATCTGAGGGCCCTGCCATGAATTTTCCTTGGAAAAAAGACTTATCCTGTCGTTCATCCTGCACCTGCCAGAGCCTGGCCAGTCCTGTGTGTCCCTGCTGCTCGTTAGGGGCTTTAATTAGAGACTGGGGCAAGATTTACACCCCATTCAAGCCCTTGTCCTGCAAAATGGCACTGCAGGGAAGCATCCTGCCTGCTCAGCTGGCAGGGAAGAGAGATTTTCCAAGGAATAAGGGATTTTCAGGAGCATGTCAAGGACATGGAATCCAGAATCCCACAGGAGCTGGGCTGGGAAGTCACAGCCCTTTCCCAGCTCCAGTCCACTTCCCTGTTGGACAATGATCTGTGCTCTCTACACACTCAAAAATCAATTTTTAAGTGTGTTTTTACATTATTTTGTGGAATGGAAATGGTTTTTCTTTTTAGGAGGAGCTGTCACCACATCAGCAATTCCTCAGTGAATATGTGACATTAAAATGCTGCATTTTAAAACCATGGAAATCTGAAGGTATTTTTAAAAAATTATCAAACTAAAAATAGTACAAGCCACCTTTTATTGCAAACTACCTCTTGCATCAAAATCCAGGAAGGAAAACTAACTGGAAATCCTGGGTTTTACCCCAAGATCAGCAGGGCACAGAAATGACCACAGGCAGCAGAGTCTGAAAAGTCACAAACCTCAGCTGGAATTAAAGACTTTTTTTTTTAAGGACCTCAAGGCTGGAGCTGGCCTTGTCTAATAGAGGTTGATTTCCAACTGTGAAGAAGTTGGTAGGAAATTATTCCCTCATGTTTTACATAATTCCACTGCCAAGTGTTGTATTTGGAAACCCCAGAGCTGGATTGGGCCTTCAATTTC
>JACBWW010001934.1:0-10996 GCA_020086605.1 Lanius collurio | reverse complement strand
GGACATGAAAGACAAACTGAATATGGAAGGATTTGTAGGATGCTTCTTGCTTTGCCTTCCCCCCTAGCCATGGTTTTACACACAGAAACACTCGAGGAGCATAAGATATTCCCTGTAAATGGGATTTCTTTCCCTTCTCTAGCTCTGATAGGCCAGTGAGCTGGCACATTTAGCACTTCTGCATTTGCTTTCTGCTTTTGAAGAGATATAAATGGCCAGAAAAAAAGCTAGAGGTGGGAAAGTTCAGATGAATAGCAGCAGGCTTGTATTTCAATACCCAGGTAGTTATATCCTAAATTGTTCTTTTACCGTGTAACAAATTAGGTTTTCTCCTAAAATAAGGAGTTCTATTTTACAGCAGAAGAATCCTAGTTTATGCCTGGGTTTTTAGTTACCATGCTAGGGCACGTTCAGAGATTATTGATATGAATATTTCATGCATACAACCATAGCTACAAGAATTTGTAAAAAAGGATCTACTGTTCCATATTTATTTGGGGTCTCTTCTTAGATTTTTACCTGTGGATTCTGGTGTTCTGGTTTTCACTAATTTCTTCACCAGCATTTTCCAGGAAAGAAAGGTCACATCACACGAGAACTCTTCAATGAACAATTCACCTTCTCACCATAATTCTTCATGGGGGTTTTGTGGGTTTTGTGGTTTGGGGTGGTTTTTTGTTTGGCTGGTTTTGCATTTTTTTTTTCCTATTTTTCATTTGAAGTGATGTTTTTCTAAACTGTTTATACAGGTATAGCTCTCACAGGTCTTGGGACCCCGAGGCTTCCCGTTGCACTTCCATCTTAGGCAAATTGCTGACTTCTGCAGAGGAAAACAATTTGTTCCATGGCTTAAATCCCATCCCAAGGAGCTGAATGTGCAATCCTTCAGGCACATGGATATCTCTGGAATCCTGCCCATTCCCACAGCTCGGTGTGCAGCAAGAGGAATGTCTAGAGCTACGTATGTGTGAAGTGCTGGCAGGTTTGGGTCTCCTTTCTCCCCCTTAAACGGTGTGTTGCAGCTTTGCTTGTCCCCTGCAGAACTGTTTTGGGTTCAGGGTTAATTTCTCCGTATCCTTTAGCTTTGCTTTGTCCCTGGATCCTGTCTCTGCAGTGCTCTCCCCACATCATCAGAACAAAAGTGCTTTTGGGAGCAGAGGAGAAGCGCTGTGGCCGAGAGCTGGCTCTGCTTTCCCCGGCACTGTGCCACTGAGCTGAGGTGGGACATTCCTGATTTCTGTACAGCAGACCCAGGAGCTGCACCTTGGCTTATTTTGGTGGCACCTTGGGTTATTTTGGTGGCACCTTGGAATAGCTTTGGGGCTGTGTGGCTCTGCTTTTGCTTTGGATGTGTTTTGTATGACAAACAGTAAGAAAGGGCTTGAAATTACACCACAGTATGAAAGTCTGGCCTGTTGCAATGAAGAGTGGAGTTAAGCGGCTGAGGGGGTTTTTTTCTGCCTGAGAAAGAAGGGATAACAGTGAATAAAGACAAGATAATAATGGTTTAAAAGAAAAGCATTCACTAAGGGATTGATTTACTGTAGGCTTAATGGAGGGTTGCACGGAGAATTTACCCAGCAGAGGAAGGTAAGCTGAAATACATGAAAAAATATCCCCTATTTCAGAGAATAAACACAGCTCTCTATGTACATCCTAATTATCATCCTTTCAGGGAAAGTTAATATTTCCTTTGTAACCCAAATAGGTCAAACTCATTCACAACCTTCTTTCAGAAGCAGCAGACTCATGGCTTACAGCATTTTCCAGCATTGCACAGACCACAAGCACTGTGCTGGTTGCTTGCCACAGGACTCTGGGGTGTTTATATATATATATATGTGTGTGTGTGTGTGTATTATATGTGTGTGTATATATATATATATACACACCCATATATATTTGATTTTTTTTTAAAGGGTCTTTAGTACAATCAGGTCAAGGCTTTAGATGAAATCCACTCCCACCACCATAGTTTATAGACATAAGGAACATAAACAACCATAGTATTCACTCACAGGTCCCATTAAAACAGGCTAAACTATATTATTCCTCTTAAGATCATGCCCCCTCTGATAAGCAACAATGTAAAGAAACCAAGCCTAGTAAAAAAATAAGTAATTCCAGACAAATCAAATTAATGAAAGACCCAAACTAATCAATAGTAGCAATATTTTAATAGAATTTTTTTAACCAATAATAAAGTGTAACTCCAGACCCACAGAAATCGATGGAATTCTGCCTTTGGCTCAACTGGGAACACAATTCAATTTGTGGTGTTTAATGGAGAACAACAGTCCTGTTCTAGAGTTTGATTGACTGTTGTAAGTATTTCATCAGCAGTTTATGATGTGAAACCCTTTTTCCTGCTCAGGGACAAGAGAATTCATGTGGGCAATAAGCAGCATAGCTTTCAGAGATGAAACCAAGGGGCTCTGCCCTGTCTCCCTTTGCTCCCCACGCTGGGCACTGGTGCACGTCCATGGAAGTGGAGCCTTTCCAGGTGCACCTCAGGCCGTGTAAATGGATGCACACCCTGCAGGTCGGAGGAGGAAATGCTCGCTCGGCTCCGGTGAGTGAAGTTCCTCCAGAAAAGCTGGTATCTCTGAACTGCTCCCTTGCTCCTCTCAGTGAATAAAACCGCCACGATTGTTCCTGAGAGCTGTTCCTGCAATAAAACCTCCAGAGGTGGCTGTCCTGCAGTGTCCTTAGAAATCTATCCCAGCCCTTAATAATTATTTCCATTAGAGAGGGTTTTCAGGAGGCTTGAACTCCATCTCCTCACTGCAGAATGAGGCTGCCCCACGAATTCTTTCCCACAGTCTGCAGCTCTCCTTTAGGTCAGAAAGCCTTTCCTTCCTTCAGGACTGTTACCACCTGACTTCTTGAGCCCCTCTTGCTCAGCTGCATCACCTCCAATTCCTTCCTCTCTCTCACCCTCCTCACACTCCTCCCCACACTCATTTACCCCCTCTGGTTGGTTTTGACTGTTTCTCCTCTCCCTTCCCAGGTTTGTTGCCCCAAACCATGCAGAGAGTCCCAGGGGAAGCCTCTCCGCTGCAGAGCACGGGGAGCACCCTCCCTGCAGGTGACCACAGCTCAGGTAAGTGCTCTCAGAGCCAGGAGAGCCCTTCCCAGGGTGTGTGGGATGTACTGCCCTCCATCATCCCCAGCTGTGGGGCTCAGCCACTGATAGCACATCCCCAGCTGGGGCCCAGTGCAGATTTCCTGGCTGCAGTTCCTCCTTTGTTGTTGGATTCCTGAGGGGGGAGTAGGATGAGACCCCAGAGAAATCCTTGGCTCCATCAGCAGCAGAACTCAGTGTCTGGGAATAGGGATGTGATAGTTCTGCTTGCAGTACAGCCTTCTGTTGTTTCACTGACTCGTGGTTCTGCCTCCATGTTACATCCTTGTTACTCTGTGCCATCCCTCCAGCATCTCTGTTGATTTCCCATGCTGTGCCAGATGCTTTAATAAGGTCCAAATGGACTTGATTTTATCAACTTTTGTTTTCTAGAAAATTATACCAAAGAAAACCTGAACTTATTTTTCACTACATCCATGCTACATTTTATTTTACTTCCCATTCACTTCCTGGGGAATTCTTAAGCCTCATCCGCATTCCCACCCCTAAGCAGTTCAGTGTAGTTAATAAGGAATAATGTGATCAGGATCAGAGGAGCTGTTCTCCCTGGCTGCTCCAGGCACTCTCACCTCCTTGGCAATGGCCTTGTGGAGAGATGCAGCTCCTCTCATCCTAATGATCCTTCAATTCCATCTTCTGCCTGCAATGTGAGCCCTGTTCCACTCCCACACAACCGCACCAGGTTTCCTGAGACCTCCTTCTCCTCCATTTAGTCTTTGTTTTAAAGTCAGTCTGCACACATCACACTGTTTTCCATCTTTTTTCCTTTCCCTTCCCTAACTTCCAGCCCCCGAACTCCCAGCACATCGTTGGGGTAAATAGCTCACATTACTGGGGCTTATTTTGGAGGTGGAAATTAAGAGCATAATTGCATTCAGGACGTGGGCTTGGGAGAGGACAGAACATGAGTGGGACGGGACTGGACAGGGAGGTGTCCAAATCATGACTAGGAAAGATGGAAAACCCACTTTTCTTCGTGGTTTGAGACCTACAGGTTTAGTTCCCAGCACTGCTTGGCTACTGGGAAGCTCTAGTTCAGGGGTGTGTTAAAATGCTGAGCTCCAAAACCAATCCCGGCAGGCTGAGCCTAAATTCTTGTTTCTAAGAGCATCAGGCAGTCTAACAAAAGCTATCACCTCTTTCTACAGAGCCTGCCTCTCACCTGTCTTTAGGCCATTGCTGCCACAATCTGCCTTCTCTTCCTGTTTCATTCCACCCACTAAAGCATGCAAGGAAAGCAGTTCCCCCGTGCCCCACCCAGTCACAGCCTGACTGCGGGCACTCCGGAAAACAATCTGCTGCCCTGGGGATTTGCTGTATTTCCAACAGCTCAGGGTCAGCAGGGCCATCAGCAGCCCCCAGAGACACTTGGAGGTGCTGTCTGTAAGCAGCAGAGTAAGGCAGCAGTTCTCTGGCAGCTTCTCTCTCTGTCAGGTTGTCCTGCTCCCCGAGTGCAGGCGGGGAGGTGACAGATTCCTTGTAAAAGCCTGAAGCGGTTTAGGTGGATTAAATACTCAGAGGAGTGTTCAATATTTGATTGCTGTAGGGTTTCATTGCACTGCAAGCAGATTCCTCGGTGTCCAGGAGACAGGATCCATCAGACATGGAACACCAGCAGCAGTCTGGCAGCTCTCTCAGGCTGGGGATTTCGGGTGTGCCGGAGGAGGTGACAGAACATAAATGTGAGTTCTTTACAATTCCAGCATCAGTGAGTCCAAGTTCTTTACAAGTCCAGCCTCAGAGCTGGAGTTGGAGGTTAGTGCCCAAGTGACATGGGGAAATCCCTCTCTGAGTAGAGCAGGTGTTCCTCTCACCCCAAAATGTGCCATGCTAGAAGAGGGGGGGAAGGAGATGCCCTTTCATCTTTTAACATTAAAAACTGATAGCAGTAGTGCAGGCAGCAATATTAAAGGTAGCACAAATAAAAAGGCCTCTGTTGGCTTCAGGCCATTTTCTCCTGAAATAAAAACAGATTCAAGATCACCTTTTGCCTCAGCAGCAGGCTGGAGATGTGGCAGTCAATCAAAATACCACAGGAAGCAATGGAGCCATTAAAGTGGAGTGTGATTTCATTGAGCAGCCCTCTAAAGAGCGAAAACAAAGTGGTTAACCCAGCAGGTAATGACTGGGGAGTGAAAGCCACGAGCAGGAAGGGGCTGATGCCACTCACACGCAGTTCCAAAACAAATGATGGCAGACAGTCCCAAGCCTGCTCTCTCTCTGTGCACTTCCAGCAGGGTTTGCTGGCAGAGGAGGGTCCAGGTGCAGCCCCCTGCCCACGGGAGGGATGCAGGGAGCCCACAGAGCCCCAGCCTGCTGGGATCCCCCTGCCAGGCTCTCCCTGGGTAGCTGGGAGCTGCAGAGACTTCACTGGAACTCTGTAAGCACTGATCTGAAGTGTGCCTTTGATAAATCTCCATATCTGCCTGCTCCAGGAGTGTCACTGAACCTCAGGCTCAGCTCATTAGACTGCAGCACAGCCAGCCTCTGTGCTGCAGATGAGAGCACGTCGTGAGCTCTGGCCATTATGGCTGTACATTTGTACAGGATTAAAGCCTCTTGCTCTCTCTATAGGTGCGTGTGTAGGGATAAGCACTCTGAAATTCAAGGTACAGAGAGGTTATTCAAAGAGGAATGAATCCTGCTTTCGGGGAGGCAATTGAGTGTTTACATTATTGATGCCTATAACTAATTAACCACTGAGGCTCACTGACAGGTTCTGTTAATCCTGTGGACTGGGGATGCTCTAGTCCTTCCTTTTCAAGGGGCACCAGCACTTTAAGAGCCAGAGAGGGAACAGAAGGTGGTGCCCCAGGGAAAGATTCAAATGAACATCCTCATTTGAAGGGAAGAGCAAATGTAAATCTGAGAGAGATCCAGGGAGAGATGAGGTGCAAAGGCTACGTGCTCCCTCAGTCACCCACTTTCCTCTCTGCAGGGAAATTTTGGGGTGGACATGTTTGCATAAGAACTGGTCTTGTCCTCTTGAGGCAGGAAAGCGTTCCAATAGCACAGCAGAGGGATGATGCACAGTGAGGAGGCTTCCAAAGTCTAGTCAGGTGTAAGCAAGCATTTCCTTTTATCCCCTCACATCTGATGCTAAATCCGTGGTATCTGCCATGCCCACCCTGGGACAGCTCCTGTGGTTCTGCTCTGAGAGAGAGGTGCTGCTCAGGGAGGTTTGGGAATGTCTCAGCCAGCCAAGCCTCTCTTTCTGAGAGCCTTTTGATGGAGCTGCAGTTCTCTGGGGGGGAACAGGGCTGTAAGAGCCCCCTCCAGGCTGACCCAAACACAGAATTTACTTGCAGAAGGTGGTTTTTTTCCACAGATTAGTGAAGTCAGGGGCTCACTGGTTTGGGAGAGGTTCAGGAGGTTTTCCAGTTCCAAGATATTTGTAGTGTTTCTTTTTTCCAACCTGTCTCCTGGTGTAGCTCCTTTAAACTTCTGAAATTTGCCTGCAGATTCCATTTGGTGGCTTTCCTCTGCTGCCTCCTTCCCCTCAGGTTCCAACAACAGGAACTATCCTGCAGCAGTCCCCTGGGTGGGCCCCTGTCCTGCTGATACCTGCACAGGATGTCACCCACCAAAGGCTCTAATGCCCTTTAAAGATCCAACCCCACTCGGCCATTTCTCCCTCCTTGGATGTATTGCTGCATTTTAATCCTATTTCTCTGAGCAGTTTTCATCTTCTCTGCAAACCATGCCCTGGCGATTTTCCGCATGGCCTCAACTGCTGACCCTCCCACAGCATCCAAGGGAGAATTATTTGCCAGCACTCCTGATGGATAAGGCACCCAGGAGAATGGATTTGGGGCATTAGGCATGCCCTGTGCTCCAGCTGTGAGCACCTTCGGGAGCTGCCTGCCTGAAAACGTTGCACAAAGAGCTTTTCTGTTAAAAAAAAAAAAAGGCATTTAAATGCTGGTTTTAAGAGAGATTTTCCATCATAAAGTGATTTCTGGTTCTGGAGTTAAAATAAGGAGTCCAAAAAGCAGTTTGGGGAATTCAGAGGTAAAAGTCTAGCAAGATGGATGGAAACTGTACTCAAGTTAAACAGCACACGTCTTGTGTGCAGTGTTCTCCTAAGGGAGCAGTGTCCTGTCAGGGGAGGGAGCTTCTTCTAGACCCATCTCTGACCCCTGATTTTACCTCCTTTGTAGCACAGAGCAGAGTGCCTCAAACTTCTGCATCACAGGACTCTTCTTTTCCATCTGCAGTGATGTAAAACTCCTCTCCCTGTAAGTACAACCCTGATGGTGGATTGATTTTTGTGTTTCCCATCTCAGCTGAAGACATTTTTTCTCTTTCCATATTCCTGGTTGTAGACTCAAAGCTCAATTGCCCAGATCCCTTGGGAGCATTTTCAGTGTGGAAATGTAACATTATACTGAATAATTTGCATTATCTGGCACTCCTTTTCTTCCAAGGAGTAACTGGGCTGTGGGTGGTTTGAGTGGACAATTCCCTTCCCATGGGTTCAGCTTTGGCTGTGAATGTGCTGTGTGGGCACCTAAGGCTGTAATTAAGTTAACACCAACACAGGCAATGTCTGATATTTCAAAACACAAAGAGTCCACAAACAAAAAAACCCAGAATATGCCTTTCTTCAAGAGCACTTCTGGGGCCTTTATTGCCTTTAGTGGGCCATTTAAAAAAAAAAAAAAATCTGTTTTTTAACTGGTTCAAAGGGCTGGAGTAAGCAGCAGCACGCCAGCTTCACCACCACCCATGAGCTGTTGTTGCACAGCACTGTCTCAGGGCAGGAGAAGAAAGCAGCCAAAGCCATAACACAGCAGCTATTCCTGGACTGCCCGAGGCGGATCAGCCTCTGGAATGTGTGTTTGTCCAGGCTTGCAGGGATCTGTGTGTCTGTGGGAGGGACGCTGGGTCTCTGTGCTGTACACCCTGTACTTGCTTTCCACATCAGAGCAGTGCCCCCAGCCCCCCGGTGGCACCCAGGTAAGATTACTGCTCTGGAGCACAAGGGCAACACTTCCCCTCTCGTTCTCATAGGGGATTATCTCCTCACTGTGCCTTTACTCCTGATTCAAAAGCAGGAGTTGTGAAGCTCAGCCACTTCTTTGCTTTGCCGCCCTCGAGAATTTTGGAGCTGGTAGAGCGAAGCTTTGATGTTGATTGGAATACTTGACTTTCCTGTACCTGTCTAATACCATGATTAGACTTTTGTATTTGATCAAAATGAGAAATCTAGATTAAAGGGCTACACCAAGCACCTCCTGGCTTGATTTAAAGGAAAATAACAATCAGATGTTTTCCCAGGGCTGCAGCACTTAGAAAATTAGCCCCACTCCAAGACTCAAGTTTAGCTTTTGTTGTAAGAACAACTGTAATGACCCAATTGAAACAATATTTTAGCAGACGGAAGTTCAGGCTTTCTGTACTGAATTTCAACAGAGCTGCAGTCTCGCAGTTAAGAAATTGTTAGCCTTGCAATTAAGCATCTTTTATTGAATCCCTGCCACTTGCCTAATTAGAGCAGCATTTCAGACACCCAGTGAGGAGCAGTGAAATCAGCCCTGCCACACCTCTCCTAGGCTGCCATTGGCTGCAAACCTGTCAGGCTTGTTGGGCTGCAGTCAGAGGGGATTTCAAAGCCAATAAATAGCAGGGCCTTGGAGCAGTCAGGAATGAATTTCCACCTGTTTGAACTCCAGACTGGATGGAGCGAGCCTCTCCTGAGAAACCCAACCTTGGATGGAGCCTCTCCTGAGAAACCCAACCTTGGAGCGAGCCTCTCCTGAGAAACCCAACCTGCTGCACAAGGAACTGGCCAGAGAAGACATTCCTTCTCATGGTGCCCATGACTTCTGTGAGGAAGTGACTTTGGCAGCCCCTGGGCCAGCAGTGGGAGCAGGTTTGGGAGCAGGTTTGGGAGCAGCATGGCTTGCTGTGTGCTCCAGATCACTGGGCTGATTTTCGGCGGTGTGGGCATGGTGGGCACCTTGGCAGCCACGGCCATGCCCCAGTGGAGGGTCTCTGCCTACGTGGATGGCAACATCGTGGTGTTTGAGACCATCTGGGAGGGGCTGTGGATGGACTGCATCAGCCAGCTGGGCATCAGGCTGCAGTGCAAGTTCTACGACTCGCTGCTGGCGCTGCCCCCGCCGCTGGAGGCCTTCCGGGCCCTCATGTGCATCGCCGTGGGGCTGTCCATCATCTCCTTCCTGATGGCCATTGTTGGGGTCAAGTACACTCAGCACAGCAAGGAGGGTCCCCAGGTCATCAGCATCTTCATCCTGGCAGCTGGAGTTGCCTTTCTCCTCACGGGCACCCTGGTCCTAGTCCCGGTGTCCTGGACCGGGGGCAGCATCATTCGGGACTTCTACGACCCCGAGGTGCCCGTTGCGCTGAAGCGGGAGCTGGGAGCCGCCCTGTACGTGGGCTGGGGCAGCAGTGCCCTGCTGCTGGCTGCAGGAGCCATGTACTGTCACTTCTGGTGCTGGGCTGACACGGCCACGAGGCCCAAGTACCCCTCACTGGCCCGGGCCCGGCTGGCCCGGGCAGGAGGGCCGGCCCTGGGTGCCCATGCCTACGTGTAGGGGCTGCCTGTGGCCACGGGGCCAGGGAGCGCTCTGGGCTGCACAGGACCTTAGGGATCCTCTTATTCCAGCCCCTGCCATGCACTGGGACACCTCCCACTATCCCAGGTAGCTCCAAGCCCTGTTCAGCCTGGCCTTGGATACGGCCAGGGATGGGACATCCTGTGATCTTCCTGCTTGATGTATGCTGATTGACTTCTTAATTTACTTTCAGGCCTGTAATGGAGGAGTAATTTTGTTTCCTTGCTATTAACTGTTGATGTGGATATCTGCTCTCTAAAACTCTGTTGTTACACTGGTGTTTGGTGAGAGCACAGTCACCATTTCTTTGGGAATGAGGAACGGCACGGGGACAGCGGCAGTCAGGAGGCTCTCAGGGAAGATGAACAGCCTGTGCTGGGCTGGAGGGAAGAAGCTGCTGTGCAATATCCCACCCACAGCCCTTCCCAGCCCCCTGAGGTGCAAAGGGAGCAGGGCATTTCCCTCTGGAGTGGAGTGACTGTAAGGAGTGCTCTGGGGGAAGCGTGGAGCTGGCAGCAGGGCTCAGTGAAGGGAGAAGGCTGCAGCAATCCTGCTGCCAGCCCTGGCATGGGGATGTTCGTGCTACCCCAGCAGAGGCCTCTGGGGTTGTCCTTGGAATTCTCTGATGCTTGTGGAGCTGGTGCATGCTCAGCTTTTCCTCAGAATAGAGCTCATGGAACTGTCAGGTTTTTAACCACTTCCCCAAAAAGTGCCGTGAGAGTATTGGCTTCCTGCTGTTTGTCACCCCTCATTTCCCATGGCTTCTTCTGCTCTGCAGGCAGCACCTACTCCTCTGTAAAGCTTGGCCATCGGTCTCTGTGCCCTTGGCAGCCCAGTGCTAATGCAGAGGGTCACTAAACGGGCCCGGGAAGGCACAGGCAATCCCCACGTGCCCGTCGGAGCAGCCGGAGCTGCTGCCCACGGCTCCCAGCACACCCAAAATGCCAAGCCCTAGCCTTGCTCCGGCTGTTTTGTGCTTGCCAGGCTGATTTGGGAATGCAGCTGGAGCAGCCTGATCCTGTCTGTCCATCCTGCAGGATCCAAGAGCATTTGCAGCTGGGCATTCTACGATTCCCAGCTGAAAACCTTGGAATGTGCCTTTGACAGCGTCCGTGGCGTTGTGAAGGGCCCAAAGCAGGCCCAGCTCGGAAGGCTTTTCCTGGGTCTTTCCCCAGCAGTGGGGGAGGGCAGCGTTTAAGGGGTGATTTCGTGGCACAGGGCTCAGCCTGCCCCTGTTCTGTGCCTGTGACTGGGGCTGCAGAAAGGAGGG